>PVKS010008622.1:0-67473 GCA_004027875.1 Aplodontia rufa | reverse complement strand
AGAGAAAAAAATGACTAAGTCACTAAAATAAAAATCTGCCTATGTTTGGGGCTAGAGTGGTGGCTCAGTGGTTACGGCATGCACGAGGACACAGGTTCGAACCCCAGCACCCCATACATCACGAAGTGTTGGAGCCATGAAAACCACATGAAAAACTAAATAAAATTGATTCTCTCTCTCTCTCTCTCTCTCTCACTGTCCCTCTCTCTTAAAAAAAAAATCTACCTAGGTTTGATACCACCACCACAAACCAGGGGGTAAAGTACTAAATGTACAGGAGGGCTACTCCTGAGACTTTGTCCTCCTTCGAGAGAACAAGTGTTGCTCTGCACTTCCCTCTGATGTCAGCACGTTGGGGATGGAGGTGGGAGATGCCCCATGGTGGTTTGCTCAGCCTTTGCAGACCAGTCCAGCCTACACTGTGCGACTGCTGTTAGTGAGGTCACTTTGGAAAACTCCGGTTTGTGCCGTGCTGGCAGCAAGTTCCTTGGCAGGCCTGCTGTCATCTGTTGTCATCCCATCTCTGCCCCACCAAAGTCCTGAATGCTGAATGAACTGCAGCCCACTGATCATCAGGTTCCTCTCTGCATGGCCAAGGAGCTGCGAGTAACACATGTGGACGGTGACCAGTGTTCCAAACCCTGCAAGGCTTGACGTGTATTTTTAGGCCATAGTTCACACAGATTTAGTAATAACAGTCTGCACAGCTGTCCTTTTCTGACATATTTGTACTTTTATTTCCCCAAATGTTCTTAACTAATTTTGGAGTCTAGACTGAAATCTCAGGAAAATGTCACAGGGAAGTGTGACAAGATAATAACATTCACATAAGCAATTATATTTGTAATCTGTGGCATCTCTTTTTAAGATGTCTAGGGGCATTTACAGAAAACATCAGTCATCAGTTGAGCAGATTAGTGATAAGGTACCAAGTTCGCTGGTTAACTGCTATTAACTTTTTCTTATTTTTAGCTGATTTCCGCCCACAGGCAGTTTCTTCCCTATTTTCTGGTTCTTCCCTAAATGGTGATCTCTGCAGTTCCTCCTAATTGTGGCCACTGTCTCTTATTCCTCTTCTCTTAATTCTGAGATAATATATATAAAAACACTGTAAATTTTAAAATTCAACTCCAATGCAAGGACCAATGTCATTAGAACTCATAGCTTCTCAATCCAGTTTGTGAGTGGGTGTATGTGTGCAGTATGGGTGGGTCCGTGGAAATGCAGAGCAAAGCCCAGGTGTCATGAATAATCCATCTTCAGAACCAAGATCTCTACCATCTCTGCTTCCAGAGAAGGCTAGAACTTACATGGGCCCAGATATACTTAACTAATGAAAATTTTCAGATATGATTTTTTTAAAGAGATACACAGCAGTGGTTGGTCTGTCAGAATTAAGCTAAAAAGCAGATGCAATTATCTTGAACACTTTCATCTTGTCTACTTTCTGATTTTTTTTCTTCACCTAAATGCACCACCACCCAGGGAGTCCAATTGGTTAATGCCCCAAACACCATTCTAAGCAATGCTCGATGATTTCAAATTACCCTTTCCCCAGCTCAAACTCCCAAGTACTTGGACTGTAGAAGGAGAATGTCCTATTAACCTGGTCCACATGGGAGCAAGACAAGATAGCAGCAGTGTCTATCTGCATTTGGTAATTTTACATTCCATCCTTTGGTAACTGCTACAAATAGATGCAGGTTTAAAAAGTCTGTAGGAAAGTTTGTTTTTCAGAGGTCACTTAATAAGAGAAATGGCTACCAACAATGACACACACGAGGCAATTTCTAGCCCAGAAAATACAAAATAATGGAATGAAGTGGAAAACTCCCTTTAAAAGCCAGATAGAGGGGCTGGAGCCGTGGCTCAGCATTTATGGCACTTGCCTTGCATGCACTAGTACGAGGGTTCAAACCCCAGCACCACATACACAAAGAAGTGTCAGAGCAGTGAAGGCAACATGAAAAACTAAATAAAATTACGTCTCTCTTTCTCTCTCTCACTGTCCCTCTTGCTTAAAAATAAATAAATTAAAAAAATTTTTAAAAAGCCAAAAGCCAGATAGAGTGCTGGTCAAACGCTGTGCAGTGGACAGAGCTGACCCAGTGCACCTGACAGAGTTTCTCTAAGGTGTCCATTAGAACCCAGCTCAGTTACACTAAATATTAATTTGACCAAAAGATCTCATTTCGGCCAGGAGCATTGACACACAGAAAAAAATTAATTTAAGGCCAAATAACTTTCTTAAAAATTAATCCAGCAAAAAATGAAGACAGTAACCCAATAGAGAAATGGACAAAAAAAAAAAAACCCTAATAAACACTTCTGAAAAGATGAAGTACAAATGGGCAATAAATACATGAAAATATTTTCAACACCCCTTGCAGTCAGGGAAATGGAAATAAAAACCACATTGAGATTTCATCTCGCTCCATTCACAATGGCAATCATATAGAATACAAATAATAAGAAATACTGGTGAGAATGTGGGGAAAAAGGTACACTCATAAAGTATTGGTGGGAATGCAAATTAGTACAACCACTCGGGAAAGCAGTATGGTGATTCATCTGAAAACTAAAAGTGAAACCACCATATGACCCAACTATCCCACTCCTTGGTATCAATTCCAAAGATCTAAAATTAGCACACTGTAGTAATGTAGTCACATCGATGTTGAAAGAAGTACAATCCACAACATTCAACTTATGGAACCAACCATGGTGCCCTTCAACAACTGAACACATAAAGAAAATGTGCACGCATTGTGTGCATGCAATGAGGCTTTACTAGTCATAATGAAGAATGACATCATGGTGTTTGCCAGTAAATGGACGGATCTGGATGGATCTGTGTTCACTACATTTACTAAGTAATTTTTAAAAACAATTTAATATTTTAGGAAAAAGAGGAGTACAGAGTAGACAAGAGTTCAAGAGATGAAAGGACAGGTAGAAAAATGAAAAGTCAAAAACAATATTCCCCATAGAAACAATAGCAGGGAGAAGCCTAAGAGAAATTCAGACATGCCCAAAACACGCCCACTGTAAAGAGAAATATAAGGAAGGCCATACGTTTATAGCTGATGGACAGACTGGGCCTGACAGACAGACTGAAAGTGTGGAGAGAAGATGCACATGAAGACTCCATGGCTTCGAACTGTGCCAGTTTGGCTAGATTGGATTGCATTTTCCAGATTGTCTTTCAATGTGCATTTTTGCTTAGCAGCACCACAGAGAGATGCTCATGCAAAATTGGGAGGGTGGAAATGAAATAGTAGCCATTGCTGTGGGTCACATGCATTGTCACTTATCCTCCGGCTCGCCTTGTTGATGTGAGGCTGGGGTCAGGACCAACAGTTGCTCCACCTTCTGCTGAAATCTCCTCTGTGTCTCCAACGTGTGCATGTGTGTGTGAGTGTGTGTGTGTGGGTGTGTGTGTGAGCTCCATAGTAAAGGACACTGCGACTGCAGGAAGCACAGGCCATCACGGGCAATGACATAAGAATGATGCTTGTGGTTTCCAGCTTGTTCTGCTCCCCGCCCGCCTTTACATCCATCTACCTTTATCCTTGTGGGCTTGCATAAGCAGCAGAACTCAGCTGCAGAGACAGCCGCATACCCAGCCACTTTCATAACCGCTCAGTCTAACTCCTGTACCAAACCCCTAACCAAAAACACACGGAAGAACGAATGATAGGGAACTGGAAAGAAATATATTTAGATAATCAGAACCCACCAAAGACGTGTTTAGACTTTGTCACTACTAACTTTACCTCTGACTTAACATTAAGTATAGAGCAAGGATTTATCAAAAATACATTTTGACAGATAATATTGAAAGGACACATCTCATTCCTAATTTGTAGTCTTTTTTTTTTTTTTAAGAGAGAAGGACACTGAGAGAAAGAGAGAAACAGTTTTTATTTAGGTTTTCATGTGGCCTTCCTTGCTCCAAGACTTTGCTGCGAACGTGGTGCTGGGGTTTGAACTCACATACTTGCTCATGCCAGGCAAGTGCCATAACCACAGAGGCACCACACCAGCCCCTGCAATCTTCTTGTAAAAGTTATCAAGACAAGCTGGAAAGATAGCTCAGTAGTTATTGCACTTGCCTGACATGCACAAGGACACAGGTTCAAACCTCAGGACTACGTACACATTGAAGTGTTGGCGTAACTAAAGTTACATGAAAAACTAAATAAAATGATTTTCTCTCTCTCCCCCCTCTCTTAAAAAAATTTAAAAAAAATAAAAGTTAGCAAGTTACTGAAATCAGCTCCTTGTTTGAACGATTTTGATTTAAATACGTAAGTAAAAAAATATTTAAATGGCATCATTTGAAATTTACAAAATTTAACTATGGTTTGCAGTGTCAGGTACTACTGTCTATAAATCTCTCTTCATTATGATTTTGATTAGTAATAATAAAGCTCCTAATGGTAGTTTTTATACAATTCATCATACACTGTCAAATTATACTTCAATGATGTCCTTCTATGAAGTAAATGTTTGCCTGCTTCTTGGAATTATTTTTAACTATATGAGAGATAAAATAGAGCTGGAATTTATCTATACCTTGCTCAGGTGCATGAAATCCATTGCAGTACCAGGCAATAGAAACACGATGTGAGTCACATCTGTACTTCGAAATTTTTTAGTAGTCACATTTAAAAATAAATAAATAAATCAAATTTATTTTATCAAAATATTTTAGCTCAACATACCCAAAACATTATTTCACAATACATATAAAAAATCAAGTGATACTTAAAGTTTTCTCCATTCAAAATACATCTTTGAGACTCTGTATATATTTAAAAACTTCAACACATCTCATTTAAAGAGTGCAGCGATCCTGTGTGGCTTCTATATTTGACAGTGCAGTTTCAGTGAGTCTGTTATTAGAAAGGAAGTGGTAAACTTGAACATGCTTACTAAACTCAAGAAGCAACAGAACAAGATCATTTCCTCCCACCAGAAATTGTGAAATGATATATGACAGGAAACTTTTCAGTAAACTAAGGTAACTTACTCTTCACTAACGGAGGCAGCCCCCTAAACAACCTGGATGAACTTGACCCTGCGTCATTAGAGCGTAATCAAGACAGACCGCCCATTTGGATCCCCTTTGGATTGTGCCCCGCTCTGCAGGTACAGGGCAGTATTGTCAGAGGCTTTGGGATGCCTCTGGTGTTTAGTGTTTAGGGCGTGTTTAGTGCCATTGGAGAAGGGTTGTTGGGGAGGCTCAACACCAGTGGAAATCAGGTTCTAAGGATAGAGCCAGCAGGGTTCAAGAAGGCCCATGTTGACAAGTCCAAAATATTACACTGAAGATGTGTCCAAAGACCTGGGAAGTCATGTGAGAAGCCACTAGGCAGGGGTGCAGGAAAGTTCCTTCTTTGACTGTCGTGCATGTTGGAATCAAGATCTCAGGTCCTCCCCGTCTGTGACGGTGAAGCCTAGAGTCAATGAGTATGCCCTGCCATTGAAATGACAAAAAACTACAACAAAGCTATATAATGATCCCAGTTATAATTGCCTATGTTTACTGTGAACACAACATGTGCCAATCACTCTGCCAAGTACTTCTACAGAATTGTATTATATTTTATCACTCTCTGAATATCTTTATTCTCATTTAAAAGTCAAGATAACTGAGACCTGGACTAACTTTTCTAATATCACATTGCTAGAAAGTAGAGAATTGATGCAGAAACTCTGTACATATCACCCCTAAGTATGCATCAAAGGTTAAGAGCAATGCAGAAGCTGCAACATCATAGAAGTGAGTGGGTTTATCTTTGGTTAGAGAAGTTGATGGTGCCCCCTCCCCCTTTCAACATATTATTGGGTTACCATAGCCTATTTTGGCAGCTGTAAGAAAATACTATAAACTGGATAGTCTGTGAACAACAAAATTTTATTTTTCTAGTTCTGGAGGCTAAAAAGTCCAGAAGCAAGGGGCTGGGCTGGTGGACCTGTTGTCTAGTGAGGGCCCACTTCCTGGCTCATTGAAAGGGTTTTCTTGGAGGTTCCTCACAGGGCAGAAGGGGAGAAGGAGCTCTGTTAGTCCTATTTCATAAAGTCCCCATGTCCTAAAATAACAATTGCCCTGGGGACCAGATTTTCAATACAGAAACTGGGGCGAGGTCACATTCAGATAGGAGCAAGAGTGTTTTAAATTTTCAGAGTATCAAGGTTGTAGCAGGGGACTTGGCTGCCACTAGAAATTACATTTGCACCCTGGTAGTTAGATATGGCCACACAATTTAGTCCTCAACAATGACTTGTGAACACAAGTAGTATGATTCTCACTTCTTGGATGGAGCCTTAAACTATAAGGATGCCTCTAACTTTTCTTTTTTCATCTTCCACTGTCTAAAACCTCATCAGGCCAGTCAACTTTTTTTAACCATAGATACAGTAACAGAGTCCTATTTAATGGCAGAAGGAACTTGATTACACCAGTGAACATGAGTATCAGAATTGTTCTCCCTTCCTGAACCATTATTGTATTTTATATCTTTGAAAGATGAGTATTTTTGTTCTCATTTTAAAGATGAGGCAACTGAGAATATGAAAGCAAGAATAATATCTATATTTTTTCCTTTTTTGTGGTACATAGATTGGGCCCAGGGTTTCTGGGTCAATCTCTACCATTGAGCCACATCCCCAGCCCTTTTATTTTTTATTCTCAGACAGGATCTCACAAAGTTGCTAAATCTGGCCTCCAACTTATCATCCTCCTGCCTCAGCCTCCCCAGTTGCTTGGATTATGGGTATACACCACTGTACCTGGCTATACTCTTGACACTCTATTTTAAATTCTTTTTGTTTATGCAGCTGATTTCAACCCTATAAAACATAAAGAAAGTTGTCACTGTCAAAATAGAGCTATGCACATAAACATTGCCAAAGAGGTAACACCCTTCCTATCACATCTATCTTCATATTTCATAAACACAACTAAAAGAATGCACAATTCCTCTGCCAATGAAGAGAGCCCTCAAAGACTTTGAGGACATGGACTTTTTGGAATCTTTTTTCCTGTCTCATGTTAGTGTTATTTACAAAGAAGAGCATGCCTGGCATAGATGTGGATTTTATTAATGTTATCACACAGATGAAGGTTTCAAAATTAGTCAATGAATTCAATATTTATCAATAAATATAAATAGGGCAAGTTACATAGAAATAAGTCAGTCTTACACATCCATGTCTTCCATACCCATGGAAGTCGACTGCAGATTAAATTTTTTTGAAAAATTGTGTCTATTCTGAATACATGCAGAGTTTTATATTGACATTTCTTTAAAAAATAAACTCTAGCAAATATATGCATAGCATTCACATTATAATGTAGGTATTACAGTGATATAGAGAAGATTTAGGCTATGTAGGAGGATGTGTATAGGATTTGTGCAATCAGTATTACTTTATATAAGGAACTTGAGCACCATTAAATTTTGGCATCCAAGGAAAGATCTGGAACCAATTCCCCACAGATTTGAAGGTATAACTATACATAAAAAAACAAATTATGCTGAAGTACCTAATCTAATGTTATTCAAATTCTTTGTCCATGGATTTGCATAAATGTGCAGAGTGAATATTGCAGTTATTGCCTTTCAAACATGCAGCAACATTAAAAATAAAATCATCTGAACAGCTTTTGAGAAAAAATTCTACACTCAGAATATTTGAGTATGGTCCTATAAGACAGCACCAGTAAAAAACAACCCTAAAGACCTCACTAGCCAACAGCCACTATCTTTATTCTATCACTCACGGGTCTGAAGGAAAGCTGGGCTCAGCTAGGATCATTCACTTGACTCCAATTTGCTGACCAGGTTCAGGTTGACTCCGCATTTCTCCTCATTATCTCTTTAAAACAACTGATGCACTTGGACACACTCTCCATGGAAATCCTAAAGCAGGAGAGATGGGACACATGCCACCTCTCAAGGCCTGACATTTCCACTAATTGGCAGAGCACTCCTGTGGCTTACCCCAACACCATGGATGGGGAAATTTGCTCCAGCCACGACCTAAAATACCTTCAACTCACATGTTAAGAGGCATTGATAAATGTTTTGGTAGCACCAGAAGTGAAGTTCTCTATTCTTTCTTTGGGTTGAATATGTTGAGAAAAAAATGGACTCAAACAGCTATTGACTTCAAAACCACCAAGACTTAGGCAATGTGGTGCCATTCCTAAAAAGGAGCATTACTAAAAAGTAGCTTAAAAGCTATGGAGTTATCTGGCATATTGAGCATGCCAGAGCCTCATTAGAGAGTTATTTTCAGTTTCCTTCTCTCTTTCTTAAGAAGGATGTGGGAAACTAAAATGATTCAAAGGAAAACACCAGAAATGATTGGGGAAGGGCAATGAATTGAAGGATAAATCTTAAAAGGAGATGGGTACACATTAAATTGTAGAACTATATCTGGTAAATTAATGAAATATTCCATATGTATTTTATCTCAAGATGGACAAAACCAAAGGAATAAAAGAAGTGTCAAAACAAAGTATTTAGGTTAGACATGCACACGTGCTTTTGGAGAGTGAACATGATTAATGATTAATGTTGACTAGGCTGAGGCACTTGTAGAGGAATCTCCAGTTTGATGAATAAAAGAATCAAAATTATGTCCCATCAAGGTAGTTTAAGTAGATGAAGTCTTCACAGGAGGCAGAAACACACAAAACTGAACTCAGGGAATTGTCCAGATTTTCATCTCAGACAGTCAGATATTTAGATCCAATTTCTGTCAATATGTTATCTGGATTTCAGTCTAAAGGTATGAGCTTGAATGACTTGCAAGAATGTCATATCTGAACAACCGCAGTGGGGATGGCACATGGTTAACCCCTCAGGTGGGAACTTACAGGGCTCTCCCACTCCCCCACGGAGTCTGAGAAGAGCATGGAACCCCAGCTAATATAAGACTTTGGAATTTCTCCTGACCCTCTAGATAGCTGTGTTTGACCCCCAACACCCAGCTGTGGTTTCTCTTCTAAGCCTCTGAAAACACTTGAAGACTACCACTGAGGACTTGCAGCAGCTGTTCTCCTCGCCAACTCACTCCTGTTCTGCCTCTGTCCTCAGTTCTTCCTATTTTCTACAACTTTAAATAAATTCATTTCCAAATTCAATTTCAGATCCTTTAAGTATTATCCGCACGGGACTCTAACTTCTAAAACCCAGAAGTCTTCCTCATCTTTATCCAACATGGCTCCTGGCTACTCCTGCCATCCTCCGGACCTGGTCCTCTGCTAGTCTCACCCTTCAGTGCAAGGACTGAAAAACTAGAACTTTTAGAAAAGTTTTGTGTGCACAGCTAAAGTTATCAATTAATACATTGTATGGGTCCTTTTATATATAAGTCTATGCTAATTAGCAACAACAGACATCAGTCAGACAAATGCAAAGGAGTCAAAACATAAATACATTTACAACATATTTATTCTAGGAACTAGTCAGATAAATTGATTGACTTCCATACTGGAGTCATGGGTATCTTTAAAAAGTTCATAAGATCAATTCTGGAAATAAATCTTTCTACTGTATCCCTCCCACTGCTATTGTAATGTAATGTTTAATAACTACTTTCTGTATTATGACACTAGCAGAGAGAACTATTAAAAAGGTGGAAGGGATCCAAGGCATCCAACAAGACCAATTCAGTTTTTCTCATCTATATGGATGAATTTTAAAACTAACATCTATCTACCTAAATCAAAAACAATGAACCTGAAAATCATGTAAGCTAAAAAATTTCAGTGAAGGGAATCCAGATAATGTATAGATTAAATAAAGCAAAGATACGAGAATACATGTGGCCCACATGTCTTTTTATACCTAGCTTCATTTTAGTTGTATTTTATTACCCTTAATATACTTTGGCAAGACATGGAGATAAGATTAAATGAAAAAGTAAGACTAAGACATTATACAATCATAATCAGTGAAATGTTTGTGAGGGGAATATGGGGAAGGGAAAGAGAGAAATGAAGAGGAGCGAGAGGAAGAGAAGCATGGGAAAATACTGAGCTTATGTTTTTTAACTTTTTTTAATTCATAAATTTATTTGTTGAATAATCATACAATCTTCTATCAAAATAATTTAATATATATAGATTCTGAAGATTAAATTAACCGCCAAGAGTGCCCCCGCAATTACCCACCCGTATCCCTCCCTTCCCCTTCCCAAACATCTCTAAAAATGTATTAGGTTGTATAACATTACACCTTATCCAGATTTAAAACATGATAATAGACCTCCTTTCTCGATGGCCAGGGTCTAGTTCCACAGATGAGTGGAGACATTCGACCCTTCTGTGGGTTATGCTGATTTCTCTCTGCATAATTTCCTCCATAGCCACCCATTTACCTTCAAAGGCTGCAATGTCATTGTTTCTAATTGCTGTGTAAAATTCCATGGTATATATGTACCACAGTTTTTGGATCCATTCATCCAGTGAGGGACATCTGGGTTGTTTCATCAGGATTCTTAAAACCGTTCCACCCATTTTCCAAATTTTATGATCAAACACAAAAGAAACTTAAAAACACACAAATAATTAACTCACACAATTACAGTCAGTTTTCTTTTAAACTTCTGTGTGCACAAGTGTGTGTGTGTGTGTGTGTGTGTGTGTGTGTATTGACGTGCATAGCAGCAACACTCAATACTCTTGTTACAGGAGGGCAAGTGCAAGGTGTTTCAAAGCCAATGACTAGTATAGAGTCTCTTTTAGAACCATTTTGCATACAAATTGACTTAAAACCTAAAATGACAGTCCACTTTTCTTCACCTGTATTTGGGGCCAGCAGGTTCAGAGTTAAATAGATTCATTTCAAGTTTGTCTCATACTTGCACAATCCAAAGTCCCCACACAAAGTTCTCTTGAAAAATGTAGAAATTCAACCGATGTTTAGAATCATGGCCTCAACAACATGTGTATGACCTATTTTTAAAACCAGAGAATTTTCTCTTGAAATGTCTCAGTGTTTGGAATTAATTTTGGAGGCCCTTGTTACTTAGTGACAGGAATCAACTCAATCTTTGTGGTTGTTGATGGTCAACAGAGTTGGTGATGTTGTGCTGTTGGTGGTGGTCACCAGAGTGGGGCGTACTTGACATGGCTTTGTCCAGAGAAAGTATTTTTGAAATCTGCTCAATCAACATAGACGTACTTTCCATGAATCATTGGTAATCACGTATTTTGCTTCAGAAGATAGAACTGAAAGAATAAGAAAATAAGTCAGTCCTGAAAAAAATCCTCACACAAGCAGAGTACACAACTAAATTGTAATGGTGTATCATAGTTTATGTGATGAGAATTTTCAGATAGAGGTAAATATTTATGAACTCATGAAGTACAGTGAGTATTGATGGTGAAGATGAGAGGTGTTTGGGTCTTGAAAGATGATAAAAAGGAACAAGAGGATATAAGTGTGAACTGAGTATACACGTAAGTCAGGCATTGTACTTTGTATGTAGAGATTTCACTTGGTCTTAACAGAACCTTATAAGGTAGAAATATTATTTTCTGCATGTTACAGATGAGGAAATAGATTTAAGTAACTTGCCAAGTAGAGGTAAGATTCCAACCCTGCCAGACTCTTCAGATTTCTATTCTGATTTCCATCGTGATGCTAAGAACCAGATAAGTCTGGGTAGCACTATCCAAGATGATTATCTCACTCGCCGACGTGGGCACACTTCGTTGTTCAGAATCTCCTTTGTGGATGGCGGCTCTATGTTTGCTCTATAGACCTGGCTAGCGCACCTTGGGCACTCTAATGCCAAACTTTAGTTGAATCATGAAGAAGACTGCCAAAAGCTTTGAGATTGCTAAAGAAAAATCAGAAAGCCTATTGAGGAAACTGAGAGCTTCTTAAAATTCTACATTCCTAAGCTCCCTAACTCCAGATACTTTAATTTAATTTATTTAGACGTGCTTGTGAAGTTTGTAGCTTAGGAGAAGAAAAAATTCTGGCACGCAGGGTTGTTAGAAGAGCAGTTGAGATCAATAGCTTGTGCTTTATCCATGGATCATTTTTTCCAAGACTTAGGTAATTCCAGTGACAGGATTTCTCTTGGTCTAAGGATCTCTGGGTCCATTTATTCCATCATTCACTTAACAAGCAAAATTTAGATGGAGACTCTTAAGTCAACCATTATGCCAAAGTGGAAATAAAAAAATAATGCCTTCAAGATAAGATGCTCTTTGTTGTCACAGAAAGAAAGTGAGCAAAAAAGAAAAAAAAAGTGTAATAGGCATTAGAAGAGGATTTTGCCTGACTTTGGTGAGACCTCCTAAGGGGGCATTGTAATCCCCCACCTATGGCTTCCTTTGTCTTTTCAGTGCTTCTTCCCACGCAATCCCTGAAGGTTTTATTGACGTCATTTCACTGAATCTTCACAATAATGCCAACAGAGCAGCAGCAGTGATTTTAAAGATAAGGAATCTGGGACTTAAAGGGATTTAAAAAATTGTCCAAGGATATACACCTAAGTAGCAGAAAGATCATCTAAAACCACAGCTGTGTATCCCAGAGCCAAAAAGTATACACTTCACATTTTGAAAATTGCCAACCATTTGAAGGATGTTTATTCCAGACAAGGAGCAGTATAGTCAATCCTTTGCACAAGGAAATAGCTTTTATTTTAAGCACTCTGCCTAGTTCCAATAAGGAATACATCCAGTCCATCTAAATACTTCACCTCTTGCTTGATAAGCAATGAGTTATTTTACGACGATGGCAGCAACCAGTCAAAGTCAGGCCCAGCCCTCTTGTGCTGTTGTCTCTAATTACTCGACCCTGTCCCCAGCCAGGCACAGCTCTTCTTCCCTTCCCAGGGCACCATCTCTGTTCTCCCCCTAGAGCCTGTGCCCACATCCTTTGCCATAATGTGCTTCTCACACAGCGCTGGCTCTAGGAAATGAAATTGCAGATTAAAAGAGTTTACTGAGGTTGTTACATTCTACAAATCCCCCCTTTCAAGAAAGTAATATGCTTAATGTATCACAAATGAATCTAGTTAATCAATATTAAATTCTTAAATGCATAAGGATCTTTCTTCCAGGCTCTCTTTGGGAAAGAATTGGGAGTCCAGTGGATTAAATTGGTGGACACACATTTGAATGCAATGTGAGAACAAGATACTATAGCTTCATCAGAGAACATGAAAGCAGAGCTAGCATTCCATCACTAGGATTTGGGTGAAGGTTTTAAATAGAACAGTCTCAAGGATGATCGTTTGACATAAAATATTTATCACCTCTATTTGATGAGCATATTAGTCCAGGTTCTCTAGAAAAACAGATGGATAGTCCCACAGTGACCTGCAGGCTGGAGAGCTGAGCTGGAGAAACCAGTACTGCACAGTCCAGGATGCTGAAAACCTGAGAACAAGAGGATCAAGGATGTTATTGCAGTCTGGATTGAAAGCCTGGAAACTCCCAGCAGAAACACTGGGAAGAGTCTACTTGGGATGAGTGAAGGAGCTAGTGTCTGATGTCTGGTGTCCTCAGAAGATCACAGAAGCAATCAATAACCCATTCAAGAAGAATCAGACTTGAGTCTCCTGCTGCTTCCTTGCGCTTCAGGCTTTTTTATTCCACCCAAGCCTCCAACCTATTGGATGGTGCTGCCCGCACTTTAGGTGGGTCTGTACTTTCAGTTTGCTATCCTACATGTCAATCATTCCTAGAAACACCCTCATTGACACAACCAGGAGACTCTACATCTTAGGTGTATCTGAATCTAATCAAATTGACAATTCAGATTAACCATTACAACGAGGGATAGTTTTAAGAGAGGTGAAATGTAAGTGTTGATTCATAAGAACCATAGATGTTCTATGTGTGTTTCAATTTTCTAGATGCCATTTTTCATGTTTGTTTCCCTGTGATAAACTTTCCCTTCTTGTGATAGCGAGTCTGGGAAGCAACTGGTAAAACTGAATGCAATTGATGTCTAGTACCTAATATCTGAAATAAATAATAAATATACATGGGCATGTAGATAGCTAAAAATGTTTCAGTGGGTTTTTCATTTGTATTATAGAATATTTTGTACTTTTTAAAAAATTGTAATCCCAACTTATAACATTTTCCTAGATATTTGAAGTATTTTGAAATTTCACCAAATATCCCACAACAAATGTTACAAAGGAATTGGTCCTAATAAATTCCAGCAAACTATTCTCAGTATTTAGTATTTCATGTATCAAACAATGAGATTTTTTTTTCATTTTCCTGGTAGATTACTTCAGCTTGACCTCACTACTAAGAAATTCTGCTTCAAATGATTTTTGTTTTCCTATGTTCTAGGAGCTTAGGTATGAATTTTACTCACTATTTGTATTCAATTTCCCCTATAGTTTTCTTCATGTTATCTGATGATAAAGTATTATAATCCCACTCTTATCTTGAACAACCATACTCAAAGTTTAGTAAAAGGAATTTAAAATCCAAATAGTTTTAAATAAAAAAATGGTTACATCTGGCAGGGGTGAAAATATGAAACAATTAGATTGAAAATCTGTTCTGAAGAAGGCTGAGGATAAAGTCAAGAACATGAAAACCACTATCAGACATATAATTCACAAAAGTTTTCCAAAATGCTAAGGTAAAGTCTATCATATTGTGAGAACTCAGGAAGGCATCATGGAGAAGGTGGCATTGAACTTTTACAGAATTATTGAGAGGGGCCTGTGATTAAAGAATTAGCTCAGAGGTAAGCATTGCAGACCAGCAGAACGGGTATCAGCAAGAGGTCCAAGGAAGGTATGAAGAAATGAAAACCCTGGAAATTTAGGGGATCAGGACATTCATTCCCTCCATGGTGTGTGTGCGCATGCCACCCTAGCATTTGTCACAATGTGTAGTGCTCTTTATCCCTATAAAACTATGCGTTGCTTAAAGAGATTCTATCATTTTATATCTGTGTAACCTAACATTGTATCTAGTATGCAGAAAGTTACTCATGTCATTGAATGACAAAGTGAATGAATGAATGATTGAATGAATATACCATTCCCTGGATAAAGCAGACGATCAGTTAGTGACAAGGACAAAAAGAAAGGCTGGAGTGACACTGTAGGGAAAGGGAAGAAGGGACAGTTACTGAAGAATTCTGAGTTTTTAAAATGATATAAATAAACTATGCTCTGGGAAATGCAACCTGACTGCATCAAGAAGACTAAGTTTGAAGGGGCCACAGACGGGAAGACGGAATAATTTAAGACAGAATGGAATTAGTGGCTTTCAACATGGGGTTGTGGACAGGGCATAATTTAATGGATTTACAGGAATAGTTCTGTTTCTGATCTCTTGTGTCCCACAGAAATTCAGGACATGCCTTTGCTGGCTGAGGTCACATAAGAGCCAAGACAAGTGCATGGCCTGACCATGAGTCCAGTGGTCCCCTCTTAGAACAGTGTAGGGCTGTAAATAGTCTCCATGTCTTGGATAGGTTTAGTCCTTTGGACACAAGTGTCTAGCTGTACCCACCCCAGTTGTCTCCTTCTCTGGCCAGCCTGCCTGTTTACTCTTCTTCCTTGACCCTTCATGGTCATTTCAGTTTTCTAATGAGATGGGAGCTTGGCTCTGTACACCATCTATCTTGCTGGAACCCTGCTTCCTGCTAGACTACTCTCCAGAGAATCTTGGTGCTTCTATCTTCTAACATCCTTCCTGTACAGGATTCAGGTACCCACTGATAATGAATGCTGCTACCTCAAAGCATCACATTGAACCCTCACTTTATCTAGAACAGATAAAGTAGCTCATTATTATCCTTGGCCTAATGATTTTGAAAACTAATTACTCTGGCTCTTTTCTTCTCTTTCATTGGAAAATTCCCTGTGCCACATAGAAAGGTCATCCTTTCTGCAAGGTATACATAATTAATAAAGCTTAGCACTTGGTTAAGTACAAAGTATGAAAGGTTTTGAAATAAAAAATAAATCTAAAATTTTTAGCTTGCCCATGTGAGAAAATGACATTTTCCTTAACACAAAGAAGCTCAGAAAGGGACAATTTAGTGGAAACAGCAATATGTTTGAAATGAGACCTCATAAACTTGAGATATTAGTAGCACAAGTAAGTCCAGTGTCTAAAGAACATTTAGAGCTTAGAAGAAAGGTCAAGTCTAAAGATGCACATTTTTATTAAACAGTGAAGATGCAGCAATTCAATCAAATCATAATGATGGTAATTGGATGGGTGACATCACAAGGAGGAGTTCTCAAAGAAATAAAGAGATTAGTGGAAAATCTTGGTACATGGTTTGGAAAGGCTGGGAGAGAGCCTGAACAGAGGCTAAGAGAGGATTTTGTAAAGAATATAATTAGCTAATATTGACTTTGCCAAATAAGTCAAGGTTAAAGATTAAGGATCCCCAGTGCCTAGAGTTTAGAATTGACCTTCTTGGAAATATTTTCAGAAATGTACCTGATGTGAAATCCAGGGTGAGAGCGGTGAAGTGGTGAGAGTCGAGAAGTCAGGAGTATGCACACATTTCAAGAATTTGGTATTACATAAAGGAGGAAGAAATGGAATGTATAATGTGAAGAGGAATTGGATGAATATGAAGTTTGTCTTCTTTAGAATAGGAAAACTTTACATGAATGGTAATGACTAAACTCAGGTTTGTTTCTTCAACTATAGTGCACTGTTAATGTGGTTATACATATTTTTAAGAATAGAGAAAGCTACATAAAATGTTTTATTCAGAATGGGAATTCACTAGGTAAGTTTTCACAGAACAGGAGTCAAACTGCAAAGACCCTATTTCCACATAAGGTCATATGTTGAAGTTCCAGGTAGACACAAACGTGGGAGGACACTATTCAATTGAGTATATGAATATTGGTGGGGAGGACTGCAAAGTGTCTACAAAATGTCTAAGACATAATTAGGACTTGATAACTAGTAACCATTGGCATTTGTGGCTTAGCAAATAGGCTCGTCATCATTCAATGATATTAGTCCAGAACGTTAGTGAAGGCCCACAGCAATTTACCATGTCAACACATCATTTTCTTACATGTTTTCTCCCAAATCAAATAGCTGAGGATCAGGGCTCAAGGCAAGCACTTTCAGCCCTGAAATCAATCAGTTTGTTGTGGTTTCTTGTAAGCCACATTACCCCCCCTGAAATAAAAGCAGGGAATTAGCAAAGTCCTTTAATGCTTCAAATCACATTTTGGGCCAAACTTTGTTGTGTACTAATAATAGATGGTCCCGTTGTTCATTGGTAAAGGGAGGGTTCACAACTGCTTCAAATTATGCTGTGGGTTTTTTTGTTTGCTTATTGTAATTACGCGCTCCTCTCTGTTCCGTCTTTGTGGAGTCAATGGCTGCTACTTCTCTATTCCTTTTTAAAATATTATCAGGGTGCTAAATTTAAAATTGTGGCATTTCTTAAATACAGGTATTTTAAAGGATAAACACACTAGTTTCCCCAAAGAGTTCATTACAATTGTGCTAGAAAACAGGAAACAACCACGAGGAGCCTGGCGAATCTGTAGCAAGGCCTTTCTGCTTCCCTGCTTGGCTTTGCTGCAATTCTTCTTCCAAGGCAAGCTTGAATGTGTTCCTCAATACTTTCAAGTCAGGCATTACTTTTTCTTCAAACTTTGAAAAAATCTCTTGGTTGGTTATTCTAGTTAGAAATCCAGCCTACACTGTCTTAAGTGTGATGGATATTATTCAGCCTTGAAAAGGAAGCAAATCTTGTCATATGTGAAAACATAGATGACCCTGGATGTCACCATGCAAAATGAAGTAAACCTGGTGCAGAAAGACAGATATTGTATGATTCCACATGTGTGAGGAATGGGGGACAGAGCCTAGCAGGGTAATTACCAGGGCTAAGATGGGGAGGAAGAAATGGGGAGAAGCTGTTCGATGGGCATGAAAGGGCATGGATGCAAGATGCTCTCAGGGATACACCGCACATCACTAAGCAGAGTTAATAAAGCAACAGAGCTCACTTAAACATTGGTCAGAGAGAGATCTCGTGGCAAGTGTGCTCATTATAATAATAAGAAGCTAGCCTTCAAGACGCTATCTAGTGCTACAAAACTGGTCGAATCAAATATAAATTATAATATATTCACACAATGCAGTCCATAAAAACAATAAGCAATACAACATTTGTTTAGAAATCTACACACACTGGTCATTATTATAAATGTCTTCTATAAATTATGTAATTTGATTCTCATGACACTCTAAATTAAATATCATTATTCTCTTTTTCTCAGATGGTAAAATGGAAAACAGAGGGATTAAGTAACTTTCCCAAGTCATTCAAGCAGTAAATTGTGTAGCTCTACGAAAGGCATGGAGAGGGCCAGAAAAGACAGAACTCCAAAATATGGTGTAGGCTTTAAAAAAAGAGCAATTACATGGGGGCTGGAGTGGTGGCTCAGCAGTTTGGCACTTGCCTGGCATGCACAAGGATGTGGGTTCAAACTCCAGCACCACCTACTCAACAAAGTGTCCAAGCAACAAAAGCCACATGAAAAACTAAATAAAACTGATTATCTCTTTGTCTCTCTCTCTCACTGTCCCTCTCTCTTTCAAAAAGAGAAGAAAAGAAAAAGCAAATTACAAAACAATAATGTATATTGCAATCCCACTTTAAATAGTTAAGAGGGTTAACTCTGGAAAATGAAAGTAATAGGTAGAGAGATTTCAACTTTTATTTTATATAGTCCTTATAGCTTTGTATTTTCCAAAAGTAATGTGCTTGAGAATAAAAAGATAATTAACAGTTGTTCTCTCTGATATCATACTTGGAGATCAGACTTCTTGCTATATGCACAACATGGTTTAACATACTGTGAAACACTTCAAGTTCAAGTAGAGGTGATATAGACCATTTCTCTCTCACTGTTCTTTCCCTGATTCAAGCCAGACGATGAAAAAGTGGAGAAAAAAATACACATAAACCATGTTGTCTTACCATTCTTTTCCCTCCCCTCCCTAAATCATTCTGGGCTGTGTTGCCTGTAATTCACTTTGAGGGATGTTATAATAAATATAATTTCCTGCAACGCACTCCTGTAGTTTTCGTGTCCTGTGGAGAACACGGTTTAACCCCTTGCTCTATAGCTTCTCTATGAGGACAAACAATAAAATCTTTCTCTAGATTCATTATCTAGAATTATTTTGCAAGTGCATAGTCTGCTTTAGTCTCAACGCAAGTACACTCGGAGGTAGTTAATAAACCATGACTCCATGTTTTCATGTCAGAAATCTGACAATTCATCGCTTCCCACCGTTAGAAAACAAGACAACCCTTGTAACACACACTTTGTCGCTTGGTTTGCTCTCATTGTTGCTCTCCTCCATTCTCCTAGATAGCTTGCTTGCTTTGCAAAGACTCCTTTTTTTTTGTCTTAGATTTATGCATCTTGATAACTACTTTGAATTGTTTTAGAACAAGGCAAAAAATGAAATTTAGTTCACACGTGTATTGGTTTAAAAAAACTCAGTAGATTTAGGCCTAACTGAATTTAAATTGTCCATGATTTCTAAGATATCCATCAGAAAGAGAGTTTACTATGCACTTTTCCAATACACTTGTGAGATTCTGCTCAGAATATAGTATAGACTTCTGCTGATTAAAAATAAAAGACAGAACTGAAATATAAAGCATTACCATTCGAAAGGTTATTCAGAGGGCTGAAGCGGTGGCCTGGCGGTTATGGCGCTTGCCTGGCATGCATGAGTACACGAGTTCAAACCCCAGCACCACGTACACAGCGAAGTCTCTGAGCAATGAAAGCCGCAGGAAAAGCTAAATAAAATTGATTCTGACTTTGTCTCTCACTGTCCCTCTCTCTTTTTAAAAAAGAAAAGGCTATTAACATCTAATTTTACAAGTCCTTTTAAACTATTTTATAGGGAGAACAGACTCAAAGTTTTCCTGTAGAAATTTAGAATTAAGAATAATAAGATATAATATATCCAAATACAGCACTTTGGGGGTCAAAAAAATTCAGACCATGTTTGTACCTTTCTATGAACGTGAAAGGCACTCAGTTATGCTTGAAAATAAGGGCTCTGAAAACATTTTCATGGACTTATGCCTCTTTGAGATAAACAAAAAACAGTTTCTAGGAGTCTTTATGGTTTAAGCAATTTCTAAATTATTCCAAATGACATAAGAGGAACATTCCAAAAATGATCTCATAAAACGTCTTTCCATATGTTTTATTAATTTCTTCAGGCATCAATATTCTAGGAGAAATCTCTAAAATCTAATGTTAAATTGGTAAGGAGGCTGCAAACTTAAATTCAAACATCCCAAATAAACATACACAAATTGCAAAATCATTACAATACTCTCAATACTTGCCTTATTTGGAGTGTAATTTACCAGGCTGAAGCCCAGTAGGGAGAAAAATGACTGCTCCATCATTCATATTTTCCCATCTTTAATACCAAAAATCTTCTTCCCTTTGTGTAATAAAAACATAGCAATTATCTTCAGTTGTCAACATATGTAATGCCATGTAATTGTCATGATATGCCACAAAATGTAGACAAATATGTTTTTTAATTATTACTTTCCAGCTGCCAGGATCATTACAACTTAACCACACAAGCTGTTGGTACCATACTGCCATTATGTTACTATGACTAATCCCAACACTATTGTCACAACCAAAAGTGTTTGATCAACATCATTACGATTACTGAAGGCTCAGGGAGCGAGCTTATGTTAGCCCTATGGATTCGACAATTACAGGCACTATACCTGCAAGTTTAGAAATTCAGGGAGAAAACTATTTTGTGTAAACACATAAACTATCACGTAAGTGGAGACAACTAAATGTTGACCAAAGGCCAATGCATTCTGCTTGACAAATATACTGAGATGCATGAGAACTCATTCCCATTAACTAGTGCATGATTTTTGAACAAGGAGATATATTTTGTAACGATCATGTCCACCTTAAAAAGTTTCCAGTTGTTTATATAATTCAAAAATATCCTTGCAAAAATGGATTTGACATCTAAGTCCTCAATTTATACACATATTACAAGAGAAATTGCATTGAATTTGGGGGAAATTGAACTTCATGACTTTTTTTTTTTTAAGAGAGAGGGACAGTGAGAGAGACAGAGAAAGAGAGAAACAACTTCATGTAGTTTTTCACATGGCCTTAGTTGCTCCAACACTTAGTTGTGTACGTGGTGCTGGGGTTTGAACCTGGGTCCCCGTGCATGCCAGGCAAGCGATGAAACTACTGAGCCACCACTCCAGCCCGTACTTCATGTCTTGATAAGAATTCTTACTTTAAAATTTTTAACTAATATGAAAAAATACTATAAATACTTTTTACTTATTATCCTTAAAATAATGAAAACTGCCCAACAAATTATGAACCTTGTCAAATGGAAGTAGTTAGTCTGAAAATAGTATTGAGGAAAAAGATTTAAAACAATATCCAAACATCCTTCCACAGGTATAACTCTAAGTTAACACTATTCATGCCAAAAGCCAACTGAAAAGCTTCATTTTAAAAATTGGTCTTGAGAGGCTGGAGCGGTGGCTCAGTGGTTACAGAGCTTGCCTGGCATGTATAAGTACAAGGGTTCAAACCCCAGCATCCATGTACACAACTAAGTGTTGGAGCAATGAAAGCCATATGAAAAAAACTCAATGAAAAATGATTATCTCTGTTTCTCTCTCTCTCACTGTCCTTGTCTCTTAAAAAAGAAATTGATCTTGAAATTTAGTTTTGATTAGTTGAGTTTTAACTATTAGTGATGTCTAACACAAAAGTTTACAGCTAAATGTTCATTTATTATGAAATAAGTACTAGATTTGTAAGATCATATGAATATTTTTAAATAAGCTAAAATATTTTTCCAAAATGTGAGATCAAACTACATGTTGGAACATAGTATGATAAAAATTAGCACCTCACTGAATAATATGATAACCCCTTATATTTATGCAGTCCCATTTGATGCTTCTAGATTGAAGTATCCTAAGATTAATTTTTTCCTCTTTAAAAATTATCTATCTATTTGAATTAGTATTAACTTTCAAATACTTCATGACAGATATGAATTAGTATATTTCTTAAATAAATGAAGAGTTTCAGGCTGGGACTCACAGAACCCAGATTCTGAGTGGCTTCCATATGGTCTGTTAGTTCAACAGGTATTCTGCAGTAGTTTCTAATTTTCCTAACATGGAGGAATATCAGTTGTTTCAATATATTGACTCTGTTTTTTTAATAACTACTATTGTATTTCTTTCAATTGGCATTTTATAATTTAAAATAAGTCATTGAATACAAAGAAACAATTTTGAAAAATAATACACTAAATACATATTTCCATGATTGCAATCTGTGTTTATCATGTTCTCTGATTAACATTTAATAATTTATGGGGACTCACTAAGCAAGCACTGAAGGTTAACCTTTTGTTCAACTATAAAAAGGTTATAAATCAGTATGAAAAGTGTAATTGGAAAATCGAAACTTTCTTGTAATTTTTTTGAGGAAAATACTTTTTTAAACAAAAATCTGTAAGCTCCATAATAATTCTGATTTATTAAACAATACTAAATCTTAAAAAATTCTTCTATACACATCTGATTCAATTGTTTTCAAATCAATTTTGCAACTATTACATTTCTAACTATATTTTTTACTTAAAATTAAAAAATCTTTTCTCTATTACAGAGTCTAGTTTAGTTCAGCAGATATTATTATTTCTATGAACCAAATATTGCGCTCAGCAACAGTGAAGCAAAGGCATGTTTGTCAATGTCCTACCTTGTAAGAGCTTCCTTATATAGATCTATAAGACTGCACATCTCAGCAAAATATATGGAATCACACCAGTGAGAGTAGCTGAAAGAAATCGGAACAAAGGGATATTGGTAGCTTGCTCTACAACTAGTGTACCATGCTGAGGTTATGAACATGGAGAACAAAAGGTTATCAATCATCTGGATACTGAGGAAGACGACTCCACCTTCCCATAGTGTGGATTCCCAAGCCCTCCAATACTCAGACCTTCAGTAGAGAGGCACACACAAGAAACCACAGTAACCCTTGGAAAAGTGTACCTTATACTGAAGTTTTGAGAGTTGAAGTGTTTGAGAATCCACACTATGGGAAGGTGGAGTCTGTCTTCCTCAGTTTCCAGATGAATGATCTGAGCTAATTTTCTTGAAACAGGTTTTTTGTATAATAGGTAAAATGTCACTAATTGCTTTTAGTGACATTCCTGTGTCTCATTAAAACCATATCTTAAAATTCAACAACTACAAGATATTTTAATTTTATATCAGAAAAGTAGTATTTATTTTCTTGGACAGCTCAATATGATGTAATCTGGAACCTTGGGATCCTTACATCATTTTTATACATGTCAGTGTATACTGGTATAAAAATATTAAATATCTGGAAGGATTTACCAACCTCCAAAATAAAAATTAAGGTAAAGTTGATGGCAAAAACGTATATAAAGAACTTTTTAAGCTAAACCTTCAAATATGTTAAAAGCACTGAAGTACACATATAAGGTAATTTTCATCTAATAAGTTATAAATCAGTCCTTAAATTGATGCATTTCAATCAGGTGGAAATTGTAAACACTCATAGGTTTACTGT
Source organism: Aplodontia rufa (assembly GCA_004027875.1). Lineage (NCBI taxonomy): Eukaryota > Metazoa > Chordata > Mammalia > Rodentia > Aplodontiidae > Aplodontia > Aplodontia rufa. The sequence continues at coordinate 43,797 of PVKS010008622.1, read as the reverse complement.
GATGCTTAATTTTATGGGTCAACTTGACTAGGACAAGAAGTGCCCAGATTAAACATTATTCCTGGGTGTGTCTGTGAGGGTATGGCTAGCTGGGATTGATATTTGAAGATAGGGACTGAGTAAAGCTTACTGTCCTTCCCAATAAGAACAAGCATCCTGTGGAGGCCATATTGAACAATATGGCAAAGGAAGAATTTATTGTCTCTGCATGGTTGAACTGAGTCATCTTTCCCTTCCCTTGACTGGGACTTACACCAATGAACTCCTCTTCTTAGATCAACACTGTCAGCATTCCTATGTCTTCAGATGACAGCAACTGATTATGGAGCTTCCCAGTCTCTATGATTGAGTGAGCCAGTTCCATGTGTATAGAATTCTCCTGTTGGTTCTATTTCTTTGGTGATTCTTGACTAGTGCAGAAATTGGTAACAGGTAGAAATGGCATACATCTATAGCAAGCAAATAAAAATGTGATTGATACTTTGAAAATGAAAAGTGAGCAGAGACATGAATAATTTTGAGGTGTGTGTTAAAAAAAATCCAACATCGCTTTAAAGGGAATTTTTAAAATGACTCTGGTGAGAGTTCAGGAGAGAGATGGAGAAGGCATTGGAAATAAAACTTCCATCTTCTTTGACAAAATATAATTAATTTTATATATGTTTGTAGAAATATGGGTAGAAAAGGCTAATCTGATGAGGTCTCCGAAATGAGAAGCGTATTATTGAACAATGAGGGTAAAGACAATATTCTTTACAAAGTGGCATAGGATTTGGCTGAATTGTGTTCACTTTTTGGTATTTATGAAAAACAAAGCATAAGGGATGAAGTTGGATACACAGTCGAAGAAAATTCTAAGCAAAGTATTGAAAAAGTAGTCCGATTCCTCTTTACTAATAGTCAAAGGCAGAAAGAAATGATTTGAAAATAGAATACTTTTAAGCAAAAAAAAAAAAAAGAGTTAGAACTTAAAGTTTTAGAAAATTTTCAGCCTGTCTATATTACCAAAAAAGAGTGAGTATGTTTGGAAGAGAATAATAAGAGTGTGGCAGAGTGGTCATTTGATAAACAGATTAGTGTTGGATGGGGGAGACTCCCACCTAGAAGAAACCTAGGGTCAGGAACCTTACCCAGCAGAGCTTCAGGTGAGGGACTGAACTCCAGTGGGGCCCGAAGTCAGGACACCCACCCAGTGTGTCTAGAAGGTGGAACATGACCCAAAGAGGATTATTCTTGAGCCTTAAAATATTGTGATATGTGCTTCCTGGATTTTGGACTGGCTTGTGACCTGACACTTTTCCTGATAATGCTTATCCTATGCCTGTCTCACCACTGTGATTTGAAAGCACATAATTTATTCACAGATTCACGTTGGAGAACTTTGCCTTGGCATGGTGTATTTTTAATCTGATTTAAATGATATTTAGATGAGACTTTGGACTTTAGACTTCAGAGTTATTGACATATGATAAGACTTTGGGAGCTGTTGAAGTAAAACGGATGCATTTTGCATTTGAGAAAAACTTGAATGCTAGGAGCCAGGGGCTTAATTCTATGGACAAAATGTGTCCCACCAAAATCCATCTGTTGAAGACCAAATATCCAATGTAATAATGTTTGGAGATGGCACTTTGGGAGGTAATGAGGTCATGAGAATTGGAAACCTCACAGGTGTGAGGTGACTGCTGTCTGTGCCACATGTGTGGGAAGAAGGTTTCCAGTTGAAACCAGGAAGAGTGCCCTCACAGGGAGCTCAACCTGCCTGCACTTTCATCTTGGACTACCCAGATCTAGAATTGTAGGAAATAAATTTCTGTTGTTTAAGCCACCTAGTCCGTGGTGCTTTTACTATGGCATCGTGAACTAAGATAGCTTCTCAGCCTACCTAGACTTCACATGTCTGGATCTCCACAGGTAAATTTATAAAGCTCTTTAAAATGTTCTGAGGTACAGCCTGGTTTGCAAGCTCCAATCTAAGAATCCCTGTTACTCCAAAATATGAATTGGAAAAAGAGATTGTTTTGTAAGATCTATGACTCAATGCAGATGTAGCAATTAACAAAAGATGATTTCAGCAATAAATGGGACATGTAAATTAAAAAAACAAACAAAACAAAACAGATTTTTCCTAACTAGAGCTTTGGTTAGAATAGTTATTATTAAAATATAATTAGGTACAGATGAAATATGAAGAAATAATAAAAAGCAATGGAAGAGGAAGAATTAATATTGAACAAAGGTTAAGTTGAAAAAGATAGGAGCTAAGAGAGAAAAGGTCATTTTAATAGTCAACTTTTATATTTGTATATACCTCATTTATAAAAAAAGAAAAATTAAATAACATTACATACCATTCTATATTATGCTTACTTTACAGTATGATATAATCTTTATGTTTAGTTTACATGATTTCTCCATCCTTCTTAAAGCTAGAATAGTACTTTTATTATATCATAAGACAATAATTCTCCTAAATCCAATAGCCAAATAGAAAAGCAGGAAAACCTTAAGATTAAGTAAGCTTCCCACAGAGTTTTTATGGCCAATAAGCACATGAAACAATATTCAAATTCCTTAGAAATATTTAAAGCTATTGGAACAACAATGAGATCCCATTTCTCATCAAGTGGATTGGTCAAATATCAAAGTTACTTATAATGGTTAGTTTGGGCCAGGGCTTGAGGAAAAAAGAATTCTCAAATGATGTTGGTTGGAAAGTAAATTGAAAAAAGATTTTTAATAAAGGAATTGTGAATTTTCTATAAATATGAAAATTTGTCCTGATTGCCTGTGTACAAGGATGTCCATGGGTGCTCATTGTACCAAGAGTCGAGACATAAATAGATAAGCAACTTCATCCTAAGCATTCAGTCATGTTTGAGAAGTGTTACAGTCACTAAATTAACAGTGTCTTCTACCTAGCCCAAGTCAGTCCTAGAACAAGTATTTCTGCAATAATTCTGTTTGTAGTTCATATGAAAGTGGTTATTGTAATAATACAAATAATTGGCTTTGATCTCCCTTCCTTGATTTATGATGACAAGATAATATCCATTGGCTTCCCAATTTAAAAGAGAAGACTTATTCTTTTATAAACTTCTGAATTACTCCTCCAAGTTCTATTAAAACATATTTATTCTACTGCTCATCTTATTATGTCTAAATATGATACTTAAATCTCTACTTCCTATTCCATAAATCTTAGTATCCTTAAATTTCTATTTTAGAGATGAGGAAAATTGGGCCCATGTATTACTTTCCACCTCTTCTCCTTGTTTTTGCACCTTTATCTATGAAGATAGATTTTAATAGTTTCATAAACTTTTAAATGCATTTTATATTGATGAAGTTTACAATATTTTTGGTATATTCCTTCACGTAGAAGTGTCTTCTATGTTTAATGTAACTGGTTCTCAAAGATCAATAACAAATGAAAAGTACTTATAATATCTGAAGCACATGCATATTAATCTGTATAGAATAAACAAATGATACCATTCACTTGGTAGGAAAACAAATTCAATTATATGACACCAGACCATGTTGCTTAAGGGTGATTGTGAAAAGTGTCAATGTCAAATCAATGCAAGGCTCTGCTTAGACCACAGCAGTTGCTTAGGATGTGTTTATTACTTTAGATTGCTTTAAGTTTGTGTTATAACTTTGTTCATAAATTCTAATGTTTTCCTACCTTTTTAAATAATTGCAGTACAGAGGTACAATATGGAGCTAAAAGAACTCAATTATATGTTCATCAACAGAGTATTACACAGCTATATATGAGCATCCCAAGGATAAAAAGGATTTTTTAAGTTATCTACTGCTTCTTACTTAATATATTATAGATTAATAAAGAGATAAACAGCAAAATCACAGCTAATCCATTCTTTACATATCCATGCCTCACATTTTCTATACAATCTGGCAAAACTTAATTTTCAGCATCCTTGATTCTTGGCGTTTATACACAGGATTACAAAATGAGAATTATGAATACCTAAATGTAATCGAAAAACATGAAAACACAAGCTGAACTGAACCCTTTCAGTGATATTTTTGTGACAAGAGCCTCATTTGTCACCACCGTCTTCTCTTCCCAGGCCTGCAGCAGTGCATGTTAGCCCACCAGTGAAAAAGCATCCCTGCAAAGACAGCATTGTCTGAATGCTTTGGGAGCTCTTAGCCAGACCTAAGAGCTTTTTCTCCTTTTCAGGTGATCCTATATAAACTCTCCATGAGTTCTAATAGGGGGGACATAAGTTTAAGCATCTGAACAATTCAAAGCTCTACTGATATAATTGAACCACCCTCTGTTAATTTATGAGTAGGCCCTATCAAAACCTCCTTTTCTCTTTTCTTTTCTTTTAATTGCATTCTAGTGTGGGGGAAAAAAAACTTCCATTCTAACCGAAGTTATCTTAGTTTCACTTCATTTTATCCCAATAGTCTCAACATCCATATAACAATTTGTTTCAACTAGATAACACTCATTTTTACAAAATGAATTTCATAATTTTATAAAATTGCTTTATAATTTTAATGAAATATTGTTAAACCTTAAAAACTTTTAAATCTTTAAAAAAATTCTTTTTAAAGTTATGTACGTCCAGGACAAGTACAGATTCCTACATAATTTTCTGTGCCTCTGGGTCCAAGAGCTTTAATGACATTTAGAAAACAGTTGAAAGTACTCCTTTCCCTACTGACTGGGCTCCAAATATGAGGAAGGAGTAAAGCCTGGAAAAATGTTCCACATTAGTGACATGACAAATAGCCACCAAAAAGATTTGGGGCTTCTTAGTAACATGCACTCAGAGCTATGGAAAGGAAATGAGAAAATGATTCACATAGAGAAACAGAACTGTCTCACACAAAAAAAAATTATTTTTCATTTATGATAAAACCAAAAAATGGTGTTAGACCTACAGAGCACTCAGAATAAGAGCCCTCTCTATTTTCACCTAATGTTGACCATGAGTGAGAACATCTAGGATGCTCCGCTCTGAGTTCAGAAATAAGAGCATCACACCCAAGTGCTGCCAAGTTTCATCTGCCAGAGGCCCTTGTGTTTGGTGTGTAGACCCAAGGGTCACTACTACCACTCTCCACATTGCTCTCTTTGCCTCATTCTGTTTTTTAACAAGTTCCAACAGCTATGGAAATTTTCCATTTTTTAAAGCTGACTGTGACTAGCTTTAATAATTTAATTATTTTACGGGTATGTCAATCAAACACTTGAATGCATGAGTCACACATGATACATAGGTTAAAATTAAGTAGTATAAACTCTAAAAGATCCTATAAACAAAGACATTATTTTGTCGGAGTTTGAAAATGATTAGCTTATTTGTGGTTCAAAGTGCTACCGAGTCTTTGTGTTTGGTCCAAATCCTGAAATACTCATTCACAGAAAGATTTAAACATCTGGATGGTAGCAGTCCGTATTCCTATTTCTCCTCCTGATACAACTGACTATGTATCCACAGGATATGCATGGAGGAGAACAAATCAGATCTGTGTCCAAAACTTTATTGCAGAATACTACCTGTGCACACCAGAGTCTGGTCTCTTATGTATGATGTGACAGTGGAACTACCTTCTCTGGAGCCAGAAGGATTCACATAACCTTCCATGCTGTGTCATTTATCAGGTATTCCAGCACTTCTACCACCTTTGATACTAGGAAAAAGATGAATCTGGTTTTACATTGAAATCCCCTATTCATTGAGATCTCATATAAATAAAACATAATCCTTCTTCCCCAAATCCAGACCTCAAGAGTTGCACTCCTTGTCCAACTTACATTTTAATCACCATGTAAAATAACATGGTGATCTTATGAAAACAGTACATTACTTATTTATGTATCATCTTCTTAAATCCTTTTAGTAGTTTCCCATTCTTTTTTTTGAAAGAAATTTATTTGTTGAACAATCAAACATGCTTCTAATGAAACAATATAATATATATATATATATATATATATATATAAATTCTGAAGATTAGATTTACCCCCCATGAGGCCCCCAAGTATACATCCTTATCCCTCCTTCCCCCTTCCCAATACATCTGTATGAATGCCTTTGGTTGTATGTCATTACAACTTTTCCGGATTTAAAACATGAGAATTTACCTCCTTTCTCAATGGCCAGGATCTAGCTCCAGCCTTCACAGATGAGTGAAGATATTCAACCCTTGGTTCTCTGGGTTATGCTGATTTCACTCAGCATAATTTCTTCCATAGTCATCCATTTACCTTCAAAGGCTGCTATATCATTGCTTCTAATTGCTGAGCAGAACTCCATGGCATAAATATACCACAGTTTTTTGATCCATTCATCCAGTGTGGGACATCTGGGTTGTTTCCATAATTTAGCTATTGTAAATTGAGCTGCTATGAACATCAATTACGCTGTGTCACTGTAACGTGCTGATTCTAAATCTCCTGGAAAAATACCCAGGAGAGCAATAGCAGGATCATACGGTGGGCTCATCCCTATTTTTTTGAGGATTCTCCACACTGCTTTCCAGAAGAGCTGTACCAGTGTGCAGTTACCAACAGTGTGCTAGTGTACCTATCTCTCCACAACCCCTCCAGCGTAGTTCCCCATTCTGTATAAATATTCAATTTCCTTTTCTGGGATTACAAAGCACTAGGAAACTTCACTCATACTCTCTGCTTCAATCTGTCTCTCTCAGCCACACTGGTCTTCTTTGTTTCCTCAAAGCCATCAAGTTTACTTTCCCTCTCAGCCCTTGTTCTAGTTATACTCTTCGATGGTAGAGATGTTATGTCCCAGTTTTTGCCTGGCTGGCTCCTATCTGTCATTTGGATCTTAGGTAAACCATCACCTCCAACAATAGGACTGTCCTAATACAATAACCAATGTAGATGTCCTCCTACTGATTATCAGCCAGTTTTAATTCTTTGCATTGTACACATCAATAACCATTGTTTTTGTTGTTGGATTATTTTCATCTATTTATTATTCATCCATCAGTGCCTCACCCCAAAAAATGTACATCCTATGAAATTAGACACCTATAGCTATCAATTCCATAAGATCTGTGCTTACCTCACATATAGCAGGCAATAAACATATAATCACCAAATGAAAGAATTAGGAGATAAAACAATAAATAATTTAGTCTTTCCTTCTGATATCATATTGAAAGCCTACACATCTTAGTGGTCAAATCTATACTTGTCTTGACTTTATCATTCCCATTACCCATGAGCTTTTACAACTCCAAGTTGAGGCTGATAGCAAAAATTCTCCTAGTGTACTCCAAGTCACTCATGTCCTTCTCTTCCAGAAACCAATAATCCAGAATTCCAGTGCATTTCAGCCCCCAGGATAAAACTCCAAATACTATGTTCTCAGTCAAGTGTGTCAGAAAGAAGGTACCATGAAATTTATAGGTAAAAATGGTAGATTTGGCTCAGAATAGGCTCCTCTACCTTGAGTGTTCCTTTAATCACTGTAAAAAGACAGGATTCAGTTACCAGGAACCATACGCATTTGCATTCTGCCAGAGCAGAAACTGAAGAGCCACTGTTTCATGTTATTGCATCATCAGGATTATAAAAAATAATCACTTATTTAAATTGATTTGCACCCAGAGCCAAAGACTGTCTTGCACAATCAATAATACTTCTTTGAATTCTTGATGAATTTTTAAAACCACAGAGTAACTAAAGAGATCTGGTATAGAAATAGAGTATCCTGTGATGGACCACTAAGCCCAGGCCCTGGACATGCTAATATTAAAACAAAATCTCCTAAACTGGAATGCAATAGAGGAGACAACTATGAGTTCTACTTTAATGTAGATTTAATTATTTAAGCAATAAATATATAATTTATTGCAATTTCATTGGGTTTCCAACTATTGCACAATATTAATGCAGATGACTCCTGGGCAAAGTCTTCTAGGAAATAAATTGGACTGAACTTAAGTAAATGTTTACTTCTTAATATATTTAGAAATGATTCTATTAATTTATGAGACTGTATCCATGAATAGGAGAGTCTGTTTCATATTGTTCTATGGTTAAATATGGGATTGATGACATAAACTCCAGTATATGTCATAAGTATAAATTTAAAATCCAAAGATCAAATCAAGAATCCAGGAGACATGGAAGACTGGAAGACAAATTGAAGGATTAGCTATTAATGCCAATTCACGTAACATTATTAGCTATTACATTCTTTCCTCAAACCTAAATTTTATTATTCTTCATGGTCTACAATAGTAATCCACATTTTTTCCGTATTATTTCACTTATGCCTCACTAAATCTTACGAGGTTTAAATGAAGATTTCATTTTATATATTTATAGCTCATCAAAAAATTGATTATAAGAGGCTTGAGATATGCAAATTTTAACCGTCTCAATTTCTCATACAGTTCCTGGGTGTGTCTAGTCAGTAATCTAGATGTTAGAAAATTAAAGATGAACATAACTGGATTCTTATTTAAGTTTGATGAGGAAGAGAAATGGCCAACTGACTTCAATTAAATGTAACAGGTGGTGGGAAAGAGGTTATCAGATCTATTAATTGTCAGAGCAGGGAACTGAGCACATGTCTGTGTACAAGACCTGTGTCATTATATAAATGAACTGTATTACATACTGTTTAATATCCTGATTTTGTTTGAAGTCTGAAATAATACATCTTCTAAAAACCAAATGATGGCCAGGGACATCATTTCAAAGGAATATTTCATATTACTAACAATCACGGAGGATTAAAATTTGTCTATTCAAGACTTGTACAATCAGAGAGAGCTGAGGTAGGAAGACCAGGCATCCTGGTTTTGCCCAACACTGAAGTGTTTAGCAGGACTGGACTTTCAGTGAAAACCCCAGAAATTCCTGGGCAAACTAGAATAGTTGATGAACTTAAAACAAGGTAAAGAAACATATAATCTTGAATTTGTAATCTCAAGAATCATTTTCAGTTGGGATAAATCCCATTGATTTAAGTTTATATATCTCTGGGTTGGGTTAGATTATAGGTATCAATAAAAAGGAGTGTCCTGTACAGTAATATCACATTATCTTTGTAGTGTGTTTAAAATTTATGGAAGTAGATCTATCTTTATAAATAGCCTTATACAAGTTTTTAACACTAAAAAGGACAGGCATCTATATCTCCATTTCAGAGAGAAAAAAAAAGAGGGAGACTCAAAGAGATAAGAAATTTATTCAAAGTCATAAAATTCATAAGTGCACTTTGAGCCCCAAGCCACATGTATGATTTCAATCTCTGGTGGTGCAAAGTAGTCTGCTTATGTAATAGCCTAGCTCACCAGCTCTAAAACCTTGTTCACGAGTTTTAGTATATTGGGGTTGTACTTAAGCTGTAATCAGTCAGTAGCATAACAAGAACTGCCGTAATCTCAAAGTCAAGTGGAAGTGTTAGGAACACCCTTGACTACTCAAGGGCAATTTAACTGAAGAACCCATGCATACCTAACATCTCTGAAGTGTTTAACTTCATAACTCTCTATCTTTATGGCTGTGCTGCAACTGTGCTAAATACTCACTGCAGATGGTGCTCTGGGAACCGTAGGGCACTCTACAGATATAATGTTTATGGTTATTTTTAAATTTATGTACATCAGGTCAAGATTCCCAGAACCTGGTGCTTTTCCGCTCTTAGCGTATTATTCCAGTTATTTTCGCACCTGTGAATAGATGACTCAGCTATTCCCACTCTCCGTGTTTCTGGGATTCAGATGTTTGCCACTTACCCCAGTGCTGGGAGGCACAGTGTATAACCATTTCTCCTGCTTTAGCACCCTCCTACCTTCTTATCTGATCTCTAAGCTCACTGTAGACAGACCAAATGCGCACATGGTTCTGTGGTATTTCCCATTATAAATTTTGACCACAAAAAATATTTCACATTATAAATTTTACCATAAAAATGTTTGTACTAACCAGTGAGATTTTAAGAATGATAAAAATAAAATACCTCAAACAGAGCCTCTCATATGCTCAAATTCTGTTTAGTTTCCTGTTACAACTGAATAGAGTTACAGTTGGAAAGGAAATTGTCAAGTTTTATTTAAGAACCTTGTTCACTCACTGCATTCAGTTTTATTAGATTTATGACCTGTATAAAATTAGTTGCTCAGTGCTTGAGAGAAATTGCTAAAGACCCTGCCCCTAAGCAAGACAAGTGATTCCAACTAATTTCTCTCCCACCGAGGACTAATTTTTCTCTTATAAAAATATATAAAAGTATAATTAAGAAGATCTTCACATCTTCAAAACTGCCAGATGGATTTGTTTATTTTTGAAGTTATAAATCAGTATGTTCTCTTGAAAATTTAACATAATTATCCTAGAGAGTGATGACAAGGTGCTAGGTTGAGTGTACATTTAAAACAACAAATCAGTAGAACACATCCATGAAGGATTGCAAGGTTGGCATCTATCCACAAAAAAGGTGTGACCCTCTTCATGCTCCCAGGCAGTTGGGGGCATTTCCCAGCAGCCCCTTGCATAATGGCATGGTCAAATGACTAAGTCCATACCAAAAAAAAATGAGCAAAATGATGTGTGCTACTTCTGAGTTTGGCATTTTAAAGAAGTAGGTGTGCTGTCCTCACTCCACTGGGCCCTAGTGCTTAGCAGAGCCACAAGATGGAAAGAATGCAGGTCCCTGAAATGCTATATGGAAGGCCACCAACCCCACATTGTAGCAACCTTGATGAACTATTCCAGGTTCAAGACTGAGAAATGAACTTCAATTACGCTCACTCAACAGAAATTTCATTTTAAGTTTTTCAATAGCTTGAACTACCCTGATTGAATACTCTAGGCAAATAAGTCTGGATCACTGGACTCAACTTTTTGTTCTGTCCAGAAAAATACAATATTGGAAAAGCCAGGTCAACCCTCAAGCTGTTTATTAAGTATTGCTAAAAGTAGGACTCGGCCATCCCTCAGGATTAACCTCATCGGGCTGCCTCCTACACAGTGGCACTCATGAAGTTACCCCGAAGGCCAGAACAGGCTGTTCCCATCCAGACCCTCGGACCTAGTTTCTCCTGCTTGTCTCCCATGTTACTTAAAACATTACCTCTTTCGGGAAAGTTTCCTTCCCTCCCATTTAATTCACTCCTGCTTTTACTGGCCTTCATTGCACAAATGTAATTTTACATTTATTTGATATTATTATTTAATTGTATTGTTTTCCTCCCTAGATTATGAACTTTTAAGCTGTAGAAGCAGTGTCTAGCAATAGACCAACACATAGCCTCTGAATACACATTCGTTTAGTGAATTTGATAAATGAATAGCTCAGTGTGGAATTATGACACAGGACATCATGGGCGTGTAAGGCATATGAGGAAGGTACTTTTATGAAATTCACGGTTTTTCTTTTTCCCTTCAAGTTAATTACTAGTGTGTTGATCTTAATGAAATAAAAGAGTGTAATAACCAAAGATAATTTGGCATTCCCTGAATGGACTGCACTCATTTTCAGGTTTAACTTGGGCAGAAGGTTATTCAGAGCTCAGCTGAGCTGGAGCTGTCAGGAGTGGAGGGGTCAATTAACACCATACACCCAAAATGAGAAAAATTAACTCTTAATCACTTACTGTGATGGGATAAGCAAGAGATTAGAGCCAGAGAAAACACCTATTTCCCTCTCCCCTTTTCCTCTATGGACTGGCACACTGGAGAAGAGTCAGGAGGATCAGCATTCTCCTTTTTGAGGGATTTCCAGAAATTTCCAGCAATTTTATGGGCCTTGAGGTCAGAGGAAGAAGAAAGGAGCTTAATAATTGGAAAGAACTGAGTAGTACATCAGTGAGTGGGAAATGTTTACTTCTCTTCCTGGTAAGCAGGCCTCAGCAGAGGCACCAGAAGAAGACCTCTGCCCAAGGCCTCAGATACAAAGGCCTGGCAGTAAGATGCCCACTTGGGCTAGGTCATAAATTTGTGAAGACCCAGTCCAGCCAGGGGGCCCAAGTCCTTGACTGCAAATTCCTGTGCACTGTCATCTGTCCATCAAATTTGGTGTAGGGAAGACAGACTTCTCCCATAAGGCTTGCCAGGTAGTCCCTTTGAAGTTGCTTATGGTCAGGATTAAAAGAATCACACACAGGATTTTAAGGTGCTTCCTCCCGGCTGGTAGAAAGCCTGTGTTCCTCCCCAGCAGGATCCCTGCAAACCTTGGTTGAGTTTCCTCATGATATGGAAACTGCCTCTCCTAGATCTTGGACAAAAAGCAAGATGGAAGCCACAATGCCCCTTATGACTGAATGTCAAAAGTCATACATCACTTCACTCACATTTTCCTTTCTGAAGCAAGTCATTGAATCTATATAGTCAAGTGTAAGGGAGTTAAATTCCACTTTGTGCAGATAAAGATGTCGAAGAATCTGTGTACCTGTTTTAAAACAACCATGCTGGAGTTGAACATTCTATGTTTTACATTAAGAGCAAGGTAAAAAAAAAAATTCTGCTTCTGGCCATACATTTAAGCCACATAGCCCCCATGCTACTTTGGCCTCCATAGATCAGGTTCTGTTGTCAAATTTGGAAAGTAGAAGAAAATATGAATGAAATTAATTCCAATAATCCTTAGTGCAAATGCTATTTTTTTATACTTTGAGCAGATTTCACTTTGTTCCATCATGGTGATTCTAACAACGATTAAAAAGTTACAATCTGAAATATCAACTTAGGAAAGCATCCTGACATCAGCAGCTTTTTCAAGCACTGTTTCAGATGTCAAGACCAAAAGAAGTGAAATGATAGAACTTCCCCTTCTCACTGCAATTCTAGCAAATAAATAAACTGAGGTTAATTTATTTATGACTGAAGCAAAGAAGGCAGCAAACAGTCTTTGAGGGTTTAGAGTTTTGTTTTATTTAATGTTAGAAAAATCTGAGGAACTATCACTTCCTCTCAATTTAAAACTACTGTGGAAGTGAATTTACCGGAACAAAAAACCCAGTTTGTAAATTTGGCTTAGGAACTAAAAGCAACTTTACATTGGTAGTGGCATTACTTTTCACATGTGATTTCCTGAATAAAATTATGCAACACATTGTTACTCGAGACACTCTTCCTGTATTATTACAGCAGCTAATCCAAACAGAATGCTCCAAAACCCTTGCAGATTAGGGAAAATTACTGGCATAGGGACATCTCAATGTCATGTTTCCAAAATGCTGCCTTTCCCCAGCTCAGTTTTTCATTGTTTAGAAATATTTTCCTCTATCTTTTTTAGTTGCATAAAACTTAAAAGTATGATAAAGTAAAACCAATTCTGAAGAACAGTATTGCCATTAATCTTCATAGTTTTCCATACAGATAATCTCTGTGTTTTGAAACTGTAAATTTCATCCAAAGACTGTGACCAGCTGGTTCACCTTTGTCTCTCCAGACACTTACTGGATGCCTGAATTATTGCAATAAATAACTGTGCAAGAAATTAGTGAATGCTTAGTTCTCTCGAACTAAGTTGTTGATTTGCCCTGAAAAGAGCGGGATTCTTACTACTACCTTTTGCTTGTGAGGATGAGGAATTTCCATAGAAATCCCTGAAGGTGAAATTCTCAGAGCAAGGTTTGAAAAGTGGACATTACATCCAACTACTTTTTAATTTCTTAAACTCTCAGGACCTTTTGATAATTACCTAATTAAGGACTACAAAGCTTCTTGAAAATGCAAAATTCCAGATGTACATTGAATTTTTAAAATTTAAGTCATGAAAAGGTATATTGAGATATTTGGTGAACACTGTGGAAAAAGTGATGAGCAAAATAGTTTCAGAACTAGTCCTTTAGGAATTTATCTCCCAGCAATAGATGGAGATGATTAAACAACGCATTCCACAGTTCATTTATTTAATCCTAATTGTGATGGATGTAAATAGAGAATAGAGTGGCAATGGGGGTGTAAAGCAGGATCTGGTGTGAAGGGTCAGAAATCTTCCTTCGGGACATGGTATGAAACGAGCTGAACTCTGCAAGACAAACAGGAAGTGATGGACAGGCAGGAAGTGCTGAGAGTAGAAGATACGGTTGAGAAAGGGAAAAGAAAACTAGTCCAGGGCACAGAGAATAGCACCTGAGGACATGAGTAGAAACACGTGCCCATTTTCTTCAATTCTACCATAAGACAGCTTAGGAAAAAATGGAACTTGGTTGTCCTGCAAAGCATTACACTCAGAAGAATGTGGAGACCAGACAGGGGAATGTGCACAACATCTTGAGATTAATTTGAACTTTCTAAGCAGCACCATGCCAGCTCGATTATTGTTTTCCAGGTCCTTCAAGAGATTCTTATATGATTGAAGAAAAACAAGAGAAAATAGGGCTTTATTTGGCTATGCACTTTTTTTCTGGAAAGGTCCTATGTATTCTGCAGATTTCATTCTATAAAAAAGACTAATTTTTTAAAACTCATATATTGAAAATATGTTTATAAAGAGATGCCAGCATTACAGAGAAATTAAAATGTACCATGGCATGCCTATTGTTTAACAATCTTCTCATTAGACTTCGTTATCACCATTGTTCCCATCATCATTACTCATAGAATGGCACACTTACTATGTTCTGATATTCCATGTACCATGTTAAATTTTTTACATATTGTTTAAATTCTCAAAGATGCCTGTGAGGCATTGTGGCATTTTAATCTGTTTCACAGAAGATATAATGAAGACTTAGTGACATCAAGTGACTCATTACAGTTCTCAGAACTAGTCAAATGGCCAGGTAGGGATTCAAACCCACATGTCTGAGGTCATAACCATTATCTGTCACCACCCCTCCCAGGGTAAGTGAACAGTGTTTTCCTTCTTTACTCTTGGCCTGACATGGATTATTGCAACTTTGAAGGAAAGATGATGACATGAGGTCTGTGTTCGCAGTGTACTGAGACATGGCACATCTCAAGCCTGCTAATTTTTACCTCTTCTGTTTGACAAAACACAATAATTGTAATCTGAATTTCAAGGACTGTAAGAATGAAATATGGAAATGAAACTTCTCATAGGTGTGGCTAATAAGAATGATGTCACCTAGAAATTTACAAAATCATGCCCCCAGTAATAATGACATTTGTAGGGTAAGAAGGAAAGAGCAGTTCTACCTGCTTAGAGTCTTAGAAGCATCATTTCCCCCGATCCCCACCATGACTGCAGAAAGGGAAAAAAGTTAACTTGGAGTTCTCCAGAAAGCTTTTAGAAAGAACATACTGTGATATTTCCATTAAAGATTGGATTTTACTACAGACACATTGAAATTAAAACAAAAAACCATAAATCAATTCTCATTTCCCTTCACTATAATAGCAAATCATATTTCACACTAAACAATTATGATAACTAACCTTTTATAGCCATTTCTACATCACATTCCAAACGGGAAGACAGAAACTAATTACTCGCAATGGAGAGAGCTTAACACAGGGAATTGTTTACACAGGTAATGGAAAACTGAGGCCACCCGGATATTAGCAACAGAAGAATGGAAGTTCAAAGTGAGAAGATGCTATTTGATCCCAAAGTGAGTGGGCTGAATCAGTAGGAGCCTGAGTCACAGAAAGGCAGAGCAAAACGCTGCACAGGAGCAGGAGTCTCCTGGCTCTTTCCTTTGTTCAGCCTCAAATATTCCGCCTGTGCTTCCTGTTGGTCAGTCCTGGTCAGCAGTCCGCTGTCATGTGAGGCTGGGAACCGCAGTATGAAACCAGCTTCCCTGTAGTACAGAGGAGAGCAGAGGAAGAATCTGAGGGTGCACAGACCAGAAGCAGTACAGACCATGAGAGTAAGCACACGTTTAGGAGAACGCATTGTCCCATGAAATCAGACATCACGCCCAGAATTCAGGAGTGTGTGGGAAGATTTTGGCACGTAAAAAGTGGCAGAAAAGAATCAGATCAATAGCTCATTCAACAGTATTTTATTGGGTACCTTTTGGATTCGAATTGTAGAACTCGGGGAAAACTAAACATATAAATAACAAATGGTAAACAAGAGAGAATATACAAGACAGAAGTTAGCTGTTCAGTGGATAATAATACTTTTTAGAGGATATTTATTTTGCCATTCTCTGATTTAAATAAATTACTGTAGAGATTGCTTCTGCATCAACATTCAAATTGTTGATCTTTAACTTCATGTTCAAAAATGCACAATATCCAAGTTACAATTGTGACATGAATTCATAAGGGCAGTGATCTCAAGAGGAGAAAATAGCATTGATAACCAATGATTGGACTCCTATATCTTCTCAACATTATTCAAAAGGTAAAACTAAGACCACAGCACATCTCTTAATCAACACGTACCCCTCAGCATTCTTTGCACAATTCCTCAGCTTTTTTCCTTTTAGTCTATATTTTGTACTTACTATCACTTTATTCTATTCCTATAAATAAATTTTGTTACTTGATATGTGTTATTTTTAATATATTTAGCTAAAATGCAATCATGCTATTCATATACACAGATTATATATATAGACAGCAGTGAGAGAAAGAAAGAATAGATTTTATTTAGTTATTCCTGTGACTTTCATTGCTCCAACATTTTGTTGTGTACATGGTGCTGGGGTTCGAACCCGGATCCTCACACATTCCAGGCAAGCACCGTAACTGCTGAGCTATCGCTCCAGCACTGCGATTCATATATCTTATAACCTCTTTTTTTTTTTTTTCACTTAGCAAGGTACTTTGGACATCCTTCCATATTTTAACACACATATACAGCATTAAAAAATTAAACTAAGATAGAATAAAATGTTAATGAGTTTGAGCAAATGTTAATTCAAGAGTTGGGCAATGCTAAACCAGAAGTGGTCAGGAGCCCCACCAAAGGAACACATGTGGGCAGCTTTTATAGGACCAACACAGAAGAAAAGCCAAGAAAATGTGTGATTGATTACAGTTGTGCAATCGCCTTCGTTGGTCCTTCCCATTGGAAAGTCCCTAGTTATATAAGTTTGTTGGCCAGTTTGGATTGAACTTAAGTTCCATTTTTTCTTTAATATATGCCTTTATAAGAATTAAATTTTGATTATGTTTGCCAGTCGAGAAAAATTAAGATCATTTATGAAGCCTAACTGACTTTGTCTGCTCATGAATTCTTCAACTTTGCTTTAACAACAGATACAGAAATAGTGATAAAATTTATATGATTATATATAAAGTACTATATAACATATATAAATACATACTATCAAAAATTTTACGAGCAACATGATATCCTTTGATAAAAATCACTATTGTTAGTCCCAACTTTTTGATATATAATATGATGAACATTTGCATTCTTTTTTTTTTCAAAGAGAGAGGGAGAAGCTGAAGAGAGAAAGAGAATCAATTTTTATTTATTTTTTCATCTGGCCTTTGTTTCTCAGACACTAAGTTGTATATGTGATGTTGCGGTTCAAACCCAGGTCCTCATGCATTCCAGGCAAGCACCATAACCTCTAAGCCACCACTCCAGCCCAACATCTCCATTCTTGAATATCTGTGTACTTCAAGTGATTGCTGAGAATAAATTCCCAGAGTTAGTTGTAATTACTAAATCAAAGCAGTTTTATTAATCAGTTTAGTCCACTCTTTTCTATAGTAACAAACAATCAAAGAAGCTCAGTTACTTAAAATAGCAGTTTATTTCTTGCTTACATAGATTGAGGGTAGCATCTATCTGGTATCTTGCAGAGGGAAAAGAGATGGAAAACCCTGAAGTGGTTCATAAAATTTCTGGTCAGAAGTATCTCTTATCGATGATTTTTGCATTTCCTTGTGCAAATCAAGTTCCTGGGTGGTTATAAATTCAAGAGGATAGAAAAGTAATCCTTCTTCAGGGAAAAGCCCTAACTATAATCCTTCCAGGGATAGGAAGCCAATGTTTTGCAAAACCAAGAGGGCCCCATATTTTCTTCTTTAACCAAAATACATCATTGCTGTTATTTTAAGAGAGAACATAGTTTCATGCTGCCCTTGGAAGAAAACATGTTCCAAAATACAGAAAGGTTATCCCATGTCCCAGTCAGTTCCCTGTAGATAATTCTGAACTACGTTATAGAGGGGAGACACAAATATAAGACCTTGTAGATAAAAGTAATACAAAATAATCATGTCCATTTCCACATGCCAAACAAACTCTAGCTAAAACTTGACCATCACATATTTCCATCCCAACCATTGGATAACCACAGCCATAATTTCCACCCCTAAATAACCACTGGTGTTTGTACTCATTTGTTCAGAGAGATTTGAATGTGTACAACAGAATATAACCATGGAATAAGAGGCTTTGTGTTAAACTTAAGAAACCAAACTAACAATCTGTGGATACATTTGGATTTATAGCTTCAAGTGTTTTTTTTCCTCTTGGAAAGATATGAAGGTAATATCAGAGTAAATTTGTTAAGTTCAGAGGAAAGTTGTTAAGATCACTAACAATTGATAGTTTCACCTAAATGAATGGGGAGACACTTGATTTGTAAAAAAGAATTAGCCTAAGGGGGAAATGAAATTTCTTGTTTATATTTCAAAGCAAACAGTTGCACAGACAAAACGAGAATTTAAATAAGGAAGATATGGATGTCTTAGGAACATATCAACAGGTGATCACCAACCCTGGATTATCAGTAATAGCTGGGATTAAAGGATGTGTATGTTTTCATCAATAAAAGAATATAAAATCTTCTTATTGAAATAAGCAAGAAGAAAGTATTTTATAAGTTTGTGAAGTTTTATTCTAAGAAACAAGTGGTTATCAAGGAACAGGGATGTCAATGATATATTTAAGGGATTATTATTATCATTTTTTTAAAGGACAGAGAGAGAGAGAGACAGAGACAGAGACAGAGACAGAGACACAGACAGAATCAATTTTTATTGAGTTTTTCACATGGCTTTTGTTGCTCTGACACTTAGCCATGCATGTGGGCGCTGGGGTCCGAACCCATGTACTTGAGCATGCCAGGCAGGCTCAGTAACTGCCAAGCCACTGCTCCAGCCCCTATTTAGGAGATAATTTTTGATTGATAGACTGATTTTTGTTTATAAACCACATCTGTACACCTAATCTTGAGGACAGATTAATACACAATTCCCAAATCATTCTCTAGGCACCCATTCCTAGGGTACTACCTCCTACAGACTGGAGGTTAATTTTTTGTTCCTCCTATCATAAATTGTGACTTCAAAAGGAGAATCAATTTTGGGTTTTTTTGTTTTGTTTTTATAAAGCTGGGTGGAAGGCATGACCAGAACATTACCTCCCACTCTGATTACAATTTATTCTCCAGTTGCAGACACAGAAGCCCAAGAAAACCCTGGATTTTCAAAACAGAGAGGTTGAGATGAATTCCACCCTACAAGCATGGTTTTCTAGTTAATAATTAGAGAGAAAAGGGAAAAAAGAACATTTCTGCTTGAGAGCATACTCTGAGTGTGTGTGTGTGTGTGTGTGTGTGTGTGTGTGTAATAGAGAAAAGATGAGGAGTTAGGGGAAGTATTGAGAGAAAAATTAGAAGTAAACTGGAGATGAGGAAGAGACTAGAATTTTACCCACTACTATTTTTCATGAGATTACGAGGAGGTTTCCTTGTGGACACAGAAATAAGATTTCCCAAAGTAAAAGTTCTGATATCCAGAATCACTTTCATTCTTAAACAAAGATGTTGTCCCAGAAAAATGTCCCCTGAAAATTTAGTGACTTTGCATGTGGAAGATTCACCAATATTTCTGTAATATGTACTAATGACAATGGGTCTCATTCTCATTTCTGTGTCTAGATCCAAAGAGAATTGTGAGAAGTTAGCATTCCAGCAGTCAGACAGCTCTCCCTTATGGAGGAAGCTCATCAGGTAGGCTGTTGAACTCTTTGAAAGAGGAAGGGACTGGAACCTGAAAACAAGTCTTGATGAAAGGAGTGGTAGCTGAGTTATTCACTAATTCCAATTACAATTAAAATAAAGTGTTTGGTGAGGTGAAAGCAACTCCCTAGACCACCTCCTGATTAACCAATTATATAGCTGTTATTTCTTTGATGTTTTAATTAGGAACACCATAAAACGTTGGTACCCTAGATTTGACAACTTTGGGCAAAGCCAGCTGAGAAAACACATTAAATAAGTTATGGCCCCATGGGAACACAAAATCATGCAACTGAAGCTTCCAGTCTTCCAACTGGAACTAGAGGCTGGGATCCACAGGAGCAGCGTGACCCATCACTAAGTGTATTCTCCTGAAAATGCACCTTGGCCCAGGTCTGACAAGAACAACTGCCCTATGTACATGTGGGAATTTACAGTGAATTCCACCTTTATGAATATTTGTGATACACTAGTTTAAGAAATACTGCAAAACAAAAACAAACCTCTAGAGCAGAGGAAAGGGAACTGGAAGGGAGGAAAGGAGGGAGAATGGGAGGGAGTAACAAAGTACAGGGACCTGAATTGGAGCAAATTATATTCCATGCTCATATGATTTTGTCGAAATGAACCCCCAAATTGTGTATAACTTATAAAGCACAAGTTAAAAAATGTTTTAAAGTAAAGCATGCTGAAATTTTGATGGGAGATTATTCTAGATAAATTTAAGGGAAATGTTCATCTTTGTAATGATGAGTTTCATCATACACATAAATGGTGTTTATAGTTGAGTCTTTTATGTGCTTTTGTATATTTTTATTTTCTCATAAAGTCTATATATTTTCTAACCATGTGTTTTGTAAATATCACATGCACGTGACACTACATAGAACTTATGTGGTGTTTCACACTATTTGTTAAATTGCATGTCCTGTGATCGAAAATTCGGCTGGCCCCTGAAAACCATTTTCCCCATACTTGATTATTTATCTCAATGTTTATCACATTTTCCCTGATGTCCTGGATTTCAACTGGTGCATTGACCTGTACTATTGAATCTTTATGTTATCATAGTTCACATTTGGAGTAATTTCTATAAGGCTTTGCATATGATGAGGGAGTATCAGGTATTTTTGATACCAAGTTTCCACAAATAGATAACAACAGCTTATTTATTTGTTCCATATCTTCATTGATGCTGCTTAATTTTATTTCTCTGATATTATTTGATTTTGCATTTCTCTAGTTTCTAAGGATATTGAGCTTCTTAATGATTATTGAAAAATAGAATATCTCCTGTATACAAGGGCTATTCAAGTTTCTTATTGATTTTCTTTGGGTCCTTGTCTTTTATTTCTCATTAAAAGTATTTTGTTGGGACTGGAGTGGTGGCTTGGCGATTATGGAGCTTCCCCGGGATGCATGAGTACATGAGTTTGAACCCCAGCCCCACAAAAATAAAGTACTTTGTTATTTTAAAAAACAAAAAGGTAAACCTTCTGGGTTAGTGATAATCAATCCATTATTGACATTTGTAACAAATTTCCTCTTGATAAATACTGGTCCATTCGGAAATACATCAATCAACTCTTTTCCACCAAATTTATCATCTTTTCTTTCAGCATTAGATGTTTGTTGAATCTATTAGATAATAAACACTATGACTCAATATGAACCTACTAAATGTTACTGAATATATATTACTATTCCAGGTTCTTTAGTGAATAGAAAGAGATAGAGGAAATTTCCCTGATCATCATGAGCATTTGTAGCCAATGTAGTATATGAAGTATGTAATAATTGGAGTTCTGAAAAGAGACTATCAGAGTTTATATCACATCTCTCTTCCTACTATTTGTGTAGTTGTAAGCTAATATCTTCTTTTAATTCTTTCCTGTAAAATTGGAACTAACAGTACAAATATAAAAGAGTCATTGTAGGGTTTGAAGTGAATCAATGGCTTAGCTGTGGAACTATGATAAGACTTAGAAGTTGAGTGAAATGATGATACCATAACTTCCTCTTCTAGATTATTGAATGCTTAATGGAAGGCACCATACCTTATTCAATTGTGTGTCCTAGAACCAAGTGTGATGTCTTGTATGCAGTCAGTGCTTTGCAGATGTTTTCAAATGCATGGAACATGTGCTCTGTAGGTGACAAGCATAATTAATTCAGTTAAAATATGAAGAAACAGCTTATTCTAATTTTTTATATTAGCTTATATATTATGATCAATCTAGGCTTTTACCTTCTACTAAATACACTTAATTTTACTTACACAGACATTTGAAGAGAAATATAAGTCAGCTCTGAGTAATTACAGGTCAGGATCCCATCATTACTATTAGATGAGTGCAAAAATCCAAGTGTCTGCAGGTTCCACATTCTCAGATTCAACCAACCATGAATAGAAAATGATCCATTTTCCATTTCTAAAGCTGAGTCCTTCCCTGTGGAACTTGTGAATATGGAGAGTGTACTTTATAGTTATCTAACTTTACCAATATCATATCTGATACCAAGAGTAGACACATATACTCCACAGTGCACACATGCTCACACACACACACACACACACACACACATACGGTAGTTAGCTGAAAAAACTGGCCTTGAAAAAACAAGAGCCTATGCATATAATAGAACAAAATAGTGGATATTACCTTACACAGCAAATATATATATATATGTATATGTATACATATATCCATATTATATATATATATATATATATATGTATATAGTTATTAAGGCAATTGAGATCAGAAGCTTATTGAAACTATGGAAGCCCAAAGAGTCAGTATACATATTCATATAAGAGAAATGCAGAGGAAGATTAAATACACACAGAAAAGAAGACAATGTAAAGATGAAGGTAGACATTATTGTGATGTGACTATAAACCAAGAAATGATGGGCATCTACCAGATGCTAGAAGAGTCAGGGAAGGATGCATGACCATACTCTGCAGGGGAAATGGCCTTGCCAAAGCCTTGATATCAGACCTGTGGTCTCCAGAGCTAAGAGAGAGTAGAATTCTGTTGTCTTAAGTGATACGTAGTTAGGCACCCCTAGGAAACTAACACTTATACTCTCCCTCCCTCCCTCTCGCGCTCTCTTTCTCTCTCACAAAGTGTCTGGGATCATGATCACAGAAATGGCTTTAAAAATACTTCTTATAGGACTGGGGGAGTGGCTCTGTGGCAGAACACTTGCCTAGCATGAATGAAGCTATGGGATTAATTCCCAGCACTGAAAAAAAAATCTCTTGTGTAACTGAATCTGGATAAAGAGAATTCTGCAGTGCTCAAGTGTTCCTAAAACCATAGCTGAGACCTGAGAAATGATAGAAAATGAAGACTGCTTATAATTCATTCCTGTCCTGTTCACCTTTAGGAAGGCAGTATCAAGATTTACATATAGCACCTAAAAAGGGTTTAATAACAAACAGAGGAAGAACAACAAAGAGTTTCTAAAATATTGCAAAAATAAAAAACAAAAAACCTTCCTTTGGATTTTACAGGACCATAGATAAGAAATCTGGAATGTATTTTATTAGACAGGTTTTTTTTCCCACTCAAGTTGCTAGTAGGGATTTTTAAAACTGCAAAATTAATCTTAGAATCTCTGGAGAATTGAGCCTAGACCTTGTGACTTAACAGGCAGGAGGTTAGGTAAAAAGAACAGAAGCTAATTCTTTGATTATTGGATAGAGTTACCTTTGTAGGTATATATGCTTAAGAAATAGAATAGAAAGGGACATGCTGTATCTTGAAATTTCAATGACATGAAAACCAGGCTTAAATACAAAATATTGCATTCATCATCTCAGAGAAAGCTGTGAGCCTCATCAATTTCTCATTCTGGCTTTACAAAATATCTTGTAACTTCCTGGCCAGATGTCCTAAGAAGTCTTTTATGGTTAACTAAGAAAAGCAAGATAACAGGCAGAAGCATCCATACAGAGCCTCCTATCTATAACCAGATTAAGTAAAAACTTCACTTTCCTTATACTCATGATTACAAATACAGTGGCAAATCCATTATTTCCTTTCCATGTTATATTTCACATCAACAGTTATGTCATTGAGACTCTTGGTTGATATTGAACAAACTGATAACAAAATCCATCCTTATTATACAACCCTAGCAATGAATTACATAATTTAACAATGATTTTGAGAAAAACTTTATTTGATAAGCATTTTCCTGTGTATAGTGATATTGCACAGTAACTATGAGCTTGGGTTTTAAAATCTGAGGAAAATGGATTTAAATTCTGGCCTATTCCTATAAAGCCATGTGACTTTGAATAAATTGCTAGAATATTTAAATTTTAGTTTCTTCTCCATGAATCAGAGATGATTCAATCTCTATGTCGGGAGCAGGGAGGGAGGAGAGAAGGAGAGATGATATGGAGGAATCTGGGGGGAATCAATAAGGTAGCTTACGCTTTACTCCCCCTGAGAAGCCAAAAATTACTTATGCAATCATTTAATTCTGGAAAATGCACAATCATATATGTATATGATTGTATAAAAATATATGATTATATATATATGTATAATGTATATACATACACTTATATCTGCTTTAGGGGATAAACATAGAAGAGTCAAGGGATGGGTGTGGGTGACGTGGGGGTGATTCCAGATTCAGATCAGGGGCATATCATATTGTTATGACATATCCATTTAGGACTGTACATCAACACAACTGCTCAATAAAATTTTAAAAAATAAATTAAAGCTTGAAAAGGCAAAAAAATCTCTATTATGTGGAATCATAAGTACAAAGCAACTAGTACGTAGTAAGCATTCAGATAATTGAAGTTCTTATTCCTGCTTTGAGTTAAGTAAACAAAACTCTAGCCATCCACCCAAGAGAAAAGGGATAATCACTGGCAGTCATTGGAAGAGTATTAGGTACACCCTTCCATGACTTACCAAGGCTGGTTATCAGAGTCTGGGACCAGCCTGTTGGAAGAGCTTAGGTCACACAGTTAACCAGAATACAAGTTCAATTAGGAATCAGAGTCCATAGAACACAAAACTATATCCACATATGCTATCTTTTTGGAGACCCAGCAAAACTGTATATGAGTGCTTCAGTCAGTTAGGGCTGCAATAATAAAATACCATTGAGCTATAAAGTTATTAGCAATAAAAAGAATAAAAACAGAACACTATAATTATTCCAAGAATACTGACTTCAAGAGTATGAAATGAGATTGAAAACTGATCACATTTTTCACTGTCAATTGTTTATTTTCTTGTGCAGAAGATTTTCAGTCTGATGCAATGTCATTTGTTTGGTTTTGCTTTTGTTGCTTGTACTTTCAGGGTCATATAAAAAATCATCACCCAGACCAAAATTGGTAACTTATAAAAACCCAAATTATAACTGCAGTTTTACCATTTCTTGGCATATTTGTATTTACTTAGGATCCCTTTCCACAAGATAGGAAATCCGCTGGAAGAGCTATTCTAGGTTCAGTATTTGGTGACTTATCATTAGTTGACCAAATACTAGATACACTTAAAGAATCTGATTTCCACAAATAGCGATTAGTGTTGGAAACCCCCAAAAGGCAAATCTTAAACTAATCCCAAATGATAATAATGCATAAAACTTTAGGAGTAATGCTTTAGGAAGAAATTTCCTTGTTTTTAGATGAATCACATACCCATGTGCCCTGTACTGACACAATACTTTCATATGATTGGGAAAATTCTCTATACAAAAACCCAGTGTCCTAATTATGTGTATACCTTGTCCTCTCCCAAAAAGAACAGAGAGCTATTCTTCGTGATTCACTTGGAGGTGATTTTGAAACATTTCTCTGTTACTGTCAAAGCTTTCCAAAAGACCACCAAAGATCCTGATTATTCAGCGCTTTCATATAAGAATGCAATGATTTAACTTTGCTAAGAGTAAACGTTTATCCTAAGATTTTCACAGAAAGTTTAGAAAATAAAACAGACCCAAATAACCTTAAATTTTTGTCTAGTGGAGAAAAAATCCATGGTAGGCTGGAGATAACTATGTAGAAAGTTCTTTTCTACCTAATACAAAAGAAAATTTCTAATTTTGAAAAGTATGCACTTTTTTAAAGACAGAGGACAGTGAGAGAGAATCAGTTTTTATTTAGTTTTAGTGTGGCCTTCATTGCTCTGACACTTCGTTGTGTATGTGGTGCTGGGGTTTGAACTCATGTACTCATGTGCATGCTGGGCAAGCGCCATAATCACTTAGCCACCACTCCAGCCCGCAAAACACATTTTTGATAGAATACTTGCTACCCACTAGATGTATTCCAGAGTATGTTTGCAAGAGGTTATTATTTCTAATCCCTTAAAGTGATATTCTCCCTCCTTCTCTTTCTATCTTGTTCTCACTTATTGGAATGATTAGGCATTGTTCTAATAGTAGCTGCCAAATCTCCAATTACTACACTTAGATTGTTTCTATCAATTAAGCATGTAAATAATTTTGTTTAGAAATGTAGGTAATTCAATCTGAATCTCTAGTTTTGTTGGTGAATTATAACTTGTGGAAATCATTTTGGCATATTTGTACACGCACATCCCACAATTTGATCAATTTCATTGTCCTACTGTACCTTCTCTTCTCTCCAATTGTTTCCTATGCTCTACTAATGCCCCTTTCATTTTTTATTATTATTATTTTAATTAAAGCATCATAAGTATAAATAGGCACTGTTTTTACTGTGATATATTTGTACTTAGACTTAGCATAATTGGGTAGACTTCATTCCCAGGCATATATTCCCATGTCCTCATCCTTGATCTCCTTCCTCTATTTTATAGGTGTCCCTTCTATTTTCATGAGATCCCTTTTAATTTTATTATACCATTTTTTCTCTCTGTAGCTTCCACACATGAGAGAAAACATTCAACCCTTGACTGTCTGAGACTGGATGATTTCACTAAGCATGATATGCTGGAATTCCAAGGGCATTCACCAGAAAATGGCATTATTGCATTATTCTTGATGACTGAGTAAAATTCTATTGTGCATATATACTATACTTTCTTTATCCTTTCATCCATTGGATAAAGTTATAAAACCAAGACTAGTTTTATAAAGTGGCTATTGTGAATTGTGCTGCTATAAACATTGGTATGCATATATCACTGTAGCCCTCAAAAGACTAGGAATGGAACTACCCTATGGCCCAGCTATCTCACCACTTTGTAATTTCCAAAAGAACAAAAATCATCCTACTATGATGACCTTCTATTTTTAAATGTAAAAGATTTCAAAATTATTTTCCGTAATATGACTCAGCCTAAATGTGCATGTTTAGAGCAAAATACAGCAAAAAGGTCCAATTCCATTACTTGTTTCTCATCTCTTCCAGTTGTCCAATAGTTGCCCTATGTTTTTGTGGTTTTGGGACTCTCCTATTACATTTTATCAAATACACTCAGAGAGAATATCAGTTCAGGGAACCTCTTATAGCTGTGGTTAATAGCCACACCATGTGGTGCCACCTGTTTACAAATGTTAGACCGGTTAGGGGATCTAATTCATACTCCAAGAATCCTGGGTTTTTGTTTGTTTTGTTTTGTTTGTTTTGTGTTACTGAGGATTGAACCCAGGGTGCTTAACCACTAAAGTACATCCCTTGCCCTTTTATTTTGCGACAGGGTCTCCTTAGGGCCTCCTTGAGCTTCTGAGGCTGGCTTTGAACTTGACATCTTCTTGCCTCAGCTTCCAAACCGCTAGGATTATAGACATGCACTGCCGTACCCTACAAGAATCAATTTTAAGCCCTCTGCTTAATCTGTAACCTGCTGCTGTAGGTATTTTTCTGTTGTTTGATAGATCCAAAAATAAGCAATGACCTCAATGAATGCACAATTGACTAGAAGATGGATCAAGATCTGAAATAGCTACAATGCAAGCAAGAAGGCAATTAATACCTGAAAAGAGTCACCAAAAAGAGCAATGTGGTTAGAATCTCTTATCTGAGCCAGGACCAGATACGGACTATGCACAGATGATTTTATTTAATCTTCACTTTGAAAGAAAGCACTATATTCATACAGATTTAAGAAAAAATTAAGGCTCAAGAAAGACAGTTTCAAATCATAAAAACCAGACAAAATTAGGATTTGAATTTAAGTCTGCCTGGATGGACAATATATGGCCCCTTCACAGGTATCGTACAGCAAAATAGGGGTGCAGGGGGTGGAAATGGTGACTAAAGAATCGTCAATGAAATGTGACTTGAAGAATATGTTAAGTGATCATGAGAAAGGATGGCTACAGGAATAGACTCACCACTGCCTGTTCTGCAGAAATCCCAAGTTCATTTTGCTTGTTATAAAATAGAGAAGACAACTGAAAGTTAATGATATTTTGGGCATTAACTCTGATAGCAATGAGATAGAAGACATTTTGAAAAGAGGAAGAGGTGGGAAGAAGCAGAGAGATGTGGTCAAAGTATTTCTGGCAAAAGAAAGTCAGCATCTGAACTGTAGTGATGACAGTGGGTCTTATAAATGAGGGCACAGATGTAAAGAAAGGGCACCCAGGCAGAGAGCCCTGCTGCTGGTTGGGCAATGGATCGAATGAGATGAGCAAGAGGGACAGATGAGGCAAATGTTCCTCATGAGCTCAATCACAGTTTGATTGAGAAAAGAGTGATTCGGTTATCTGATACAATAAAACAAAGGAAGAGAATCCATCTGGGGTTGGAAAGTGGCTGTGCTAGAGCTGATATGTCAGGTTTTGTAATATCCTCACATTACTAGAGTACTAGATTGGTAAAGATGTTAAATAATTAGACTCAAAAGAATGATTGAAATAGCCAATGATAAAATCACCCTGTAATCAAAGATACTTAAGGAGACTTATTTAAAGTATATATGTATTTTGTTTATGTATTTTTCTGCTGGTTTTGTAAAAGTGAAGACCCAGAAGATCCCTGGGAACCTGCTGTGGGTTCTGTTTCCCTAGAAGATTGAGGTTATCAGGCATTTCCCCTGAAGGAATCGTCTTGATTACCACACTCTTCTTGGGGACAAACTCCAAGAATTTTCCACTGAAAGATGGAAAAGGAGATAAGAATGGAAAAGTCCAAGATATTTTAAAATCAGTGAAAGGTGAGTTGCATTTACTGTCACGTCCTTCGGCAAACAAAATCAATGGTAGAGAAAATCAACAGAGAGAAGTTGGCAAAATACCCAGAGAGAAGTTCTCTCAAGGACTCTATGACTATGTCTTCTCTCAGCTTTAATGCCAGTGCCAAGATCAAAACAGAAAGAGTGAAGATATTAGCCGTAACCACTTCTGTGTTGAGAAATAGAGATGAGCTGCTAGCAGTGAGATTCCATGGCAAGGGTCAAGTACAGGCCACAAAACTAAAAAGAGGACAGACAAGGCCATGAAATAATGCCTAGGAGAGGAGTTAAAATGGCAGAATTATAACACCAGGAACAAAAAGTCATTTGAGATCTCAGATGCATTGTAACATATGTTCACATTGTTTGAAGGAAATCGTGTCGTTAAAAATCACCCAAAGTTTTCAACAATTAAAATACATGGAAAGAAAAAAAAAGAATTTTCAGCAGGATTTTTTACTCTATTTTTAAATTGAATTTAATGAGAACATACATATTTAATGTCTAATCAAAGTTGGAGTTGATACAACCTAGCAACTTTGCAAAAATCTTCCCCCAAGTTTTCCCCCTTCTGCCTGCCGTTGACCTGGGAAAGTCATTGTTATAAATGTAGTCATTGATCTTAACAGAATCTCTGTAAGATTTCCTTTCAAATTGAGAATTTATCTCAAAACGGCTTACATATTACCCTTGTATCATTCATTCACAGCACAGAGACCAAATTTTCTTTAAGGAACAGCTTCACAAAAGTTCTGAGGCTTGGTGACAGTTTATGTTGAGAAGGGGAAGATACTGTGAATGAGACCGGATAGGGGAAACCCAGCAAACTCTGACCAGGTTGCATGATTTCATTGTCCCTCCTTTTTTTTTATTTATTTTTTCTTAAAGAGAGATGGACTGCGGGAGAGAGAAAGAAAGAGAGATCAATTTCATTTAGTTTTTCATCTGGTATTCATTGCTCCAACACTTAGCTGTGTGCATGGTGCTGGGGTTCGAACGCAGGTCCTCACGCATGCCAGGCAAACGCTGTAACCGCTGAGCCACCACGCCAGCCCCTCATCATCCCTTCTTTAAAGCCAATTCCCACTTGTAAGTTTCTGCAAGTCTTCTGAGATCATCCTGTTCTTCTTTTCTACCACAAAATGTTTTTCCTCGGGACTCAATATTCTGGAGGAATGGGGTACTAAAGCATCATTTCCCTCAAGTGCCTCATGTCCTGTGGTGAATTCATGAATCCTGATTGTGTGTCCTAAGAATTCCATTACCATGTATAACTGCTGGGCAAGAGACAGGTTCACACAATGCACCCCCAGGAAGCCATAGAGCCTACGAGCTTTAATAGTCATAAGTAGTCTTACCTTCATTGGAATACAACTGGGGCAGGCTACACTCTTGTTATATTTTTTTTTCATTTTTTAGATTGATAATCAGTCACCCAGACTTTCATCTGATGTTGGTAAACCCCAAGTAATTGTTTCTCAATTTGGAACCAATCATCACCACCTCAATACTTTCCATAAAGATAAACCCATTGTCAAGTGCAGACTCAAAGGGAAATTCCAGACTAGAAACAGGCCTCGGCTTTTTCAAACAGAATTTCATCTTAAGCCACTTACTGCCATCTTCTACTTTGCATAAAATAAATGAGAAACAAAGTCTAAGTCATTTGATTTATAATTTATGCAAAATTAGTATACAAAATTGTCCTCATTCTTGCTCCTACCACTCAAAAGACTGCATTTAAATATAATTTAAAATAGTTTGGTCTGTTTTTCACTTCAAGAAAGTATTAGGGTAACTTTATTGGTGCTAGGGACCTGGAATTTGGAGGGTGGGATGGGACATGACTCTAGTGTTCTTAGAGCTTAGTTTTGTGATCTTAATGACAGAGGAAAGCACCCCAGCATTTTGAGTGGCGGAAACAACTAGCCAGCATGAAGGCATTCCTCAAGCTGCCTGTGCTTAAAAGTTAGAACCATGAATGGTTCTGAGTTTTGTTTTCTTGATTAGCTCTGCTGAAGAGACCAGCCTAATTCAGTGCACATGATTGAGCAAGAGAAAAAACAATAACTACTGCTGTCCTCTCTCCTGTGGACCTGAAGAGAACTGTCAGGTGAAGGAAAAAACATAAATATATTGAAGTTTACGAATTGAAAACTTGGTAATGAAAGTGTTCTTGCATGTCATTTCTGGGCATAAACAATACGAGTTTGCAGAAGGTCCCCAAAACCTCACAAAGCATAATGATGCTCTCCCAACCCCTCCCCATTATCTCCAATCTTTCCTTCCAAACCCTTCTGTTTTTAGATCCTGGTCTGAAAAATTTTCATAAATCTTGAGATATTCACACACACGCATGCACACACACGCATGCACACACATACACGTGCACACACACATACACACAACCTGCTGTGGTATAACAACCTATACTGCATGTAAATATGTATGTTTTGGAATTGAACAAAAAGGTCACACTAGGGATTCCGAAGCAAAGATCATTCAGAGAAGAGAAGACTAAAGATAAATGCTTGATATGGAAAGGACATTCCACAGACAACATGGGACCGTCTGAGCTACAACTGTGTCCATCACAGCTTCTGTGTCCACAAGGGACTTCCATTTACATTAACCTGCAGTGTGCTAAATTTAGCTCAAAAATACATGCAAAAGACTTAAAGCTATAATCTCTTCCCAATTTCTTGTTCACTAATGTTGCATCTGTATCATGAAGTATGCCATGGTGGAAGTATCTATACCATGAAAACTGGGAAATACTTCAAATCAGGTTATTTTATTTTTGGAGTGCCAGACTACTGGCTCACGGCTGATTGTAATTTGTGTTGAAGAAAAGAAGATGGGAGACAAGCCCAGTCCAGCATGCACACAGTGACGCCCTCACGGGACAGCTGAAAAACATTGCTTTTCCGGTTACAGAGGATGTCTCATTGTCCCTTATGCCATGATTTGGCATCGCCATTACCTGAGAACATGCGAATCAGACTCCCTGGGTTGAAACATTCAAGCCCTCCAAAGATTCTGATGCACGAAAGTATGAGAACCACAGCCTGGTACTTGGCATTTAGGGAATCCTCTTGGTCTGGTGCTGAGTGTGTTTCAGGGGACAGCAGAAGTCAATGTGTACTAATTAGGATTTGATTTTAAGGTAAGAGAAACAAATGAAACAAATTATATTCCCTGTATGTCTGATTATGTTAAAATGAATTGCAATACTATTTATAACTATAATGCACTAATAAGACATTTAAAAAGGAGCGATGTGACCATATATGAAGGCTTACTTATGGTCTATTTTTTAATATTGAAAAGATGCAAGAAATAGTAGTGAGGTAAAGAGGAAAGATACAGAAGAAGCCAAGGGTTATTCAACCAAAATCCTTGAGAAGACAGTAGGAGATAGGACCTAAAATACAAATGATTAAGTTAGCCATGGCTGAAAATAAGGGTACACTTTCCCACTTCCACCAAGACAGTCTTAGTTTTTCAGAAAGATGTCCCATCCCTCCATCCTCCTTTTTAGTATTTAAAGGGAGAGGGACAGTGAGAGAGAGAGAGAGAGAGAGAGATGAAGAGAGAATCAATTTTATTTAGTTTTTCATCTGGTTTTTGTTCCTCCAACACTTGGTTGTATATGTGGTTCTGGGGTTCAAACCTGCATCCTTAAATATGTCAGGCAAGTGCCATAACCGCTGAGCTTCCTCTCCAGCCCTGTCCATCCTCCTTTTTAAAGAAGTTTTTTTTAAACAGATGCAATATCTATCAATGAACAACTGGCTTACTTCATAAAAAGTTAGATTTGAATAAAAGTTAAATATTTTGTGTCACAGACATTACTAAGAAAATTAATTAATGTCATTCATTTGTTATTTAAACAGAATAAATTAAAATAGGCAAACATGAACCTTGAATAAAGACTATCATTTGCTGAATTCTCATTATAAGCTAAGCATATTAAGCATATTATTTTGTTGCAATATTTGTACAAGGCAGTCACTGTTATCTATGTTTCAGGATTGACTAAGTTCAGTGATATTTAATTATTCAAGATATCTGAGTTTATCAATTCCCTATGATTGTTTCACAAATATTTCTTAGTGTAATGCATACCAAAATTTATATAATCCACTCATTAATTTTTATTTCGTTACTTGCAGAACTGGAAATCATAAGGAAGTACTTCAAAAAAATATTATAAATTTACTGCGTAGAGTCAATATAGGAATCAGGTCAAGGAAGACCCAAATGCAATAATTTTCCTTGGAAATAATTATAGAAAGCTAGAAATTTCCTATAACATCACAGAGGGTAACTTTAAATCTCATTATGGTTTCCAAGTTACATTGTTCAGAAGCAAAAAGCAATGGAAATGAATCATACCTGAATTTTTATAATCATTTGGTTTGTGGACCAGAATTTAGCAATAGAAAATTGTTAGGGACTATAGCAGGCTTTATGTAAATTCAACCTCTTAAATGGATATAGATGAGATCTTTCAATGACTTCCAGACATTTCAGTTTTAATTGCGTAGAGCTCCGGCCCTCCACGCACATTAGGTTTTCCTAAAACTACAAGGGGGAATCATTAAAGATCACAAATCAAGGCCACTGCATCATCCACTTCAGTGTGACCTTGGCATTGGTCAAAGCAGAGTTGTCCTCGATTTCCCGCATCAGCCATTAGCGTGTCCTATACACGGTCAGGTATCCGACCTACCTGACTATACATCTCTTGTCACAGTTCTTCCAAACTTCCAGGAAGCACATTTTTCCTTTCCCTTTTGGGAGGCTAATTCTCCACCCTCCAACCACACATGGCCTTAAAGAAACAATCCCCTAGTCCTGAGAATATAACCTTGTCCCTGTTAATATTTTCTGCTTAGCAGTGTAGAACCAACTAGCACCAAACCATTGCAAATATATTTTTTTTATCCTGGTAGGCTTCAACACATGAATAGTGGAAAACTTTCAATTACCTGTAATTTAGCTTTTACCATATGAATTAAACATAAAATGCTCCTCTGAGGGCTCATTGAACCTTGGAGTGAAATCTTAATCATTACAAGACATTCACTTGGTCTACAGCCTCAAGCAGTTTTTCCTTACTTAATGCTTCCCCTTCAATTAATCACTCCTAAGGAATAAGGAAGGGTCAAAGACTCCATTTAAAATAATAAACTGTGTTTCCTTTCTCTGGTGTGAAATTACCTGAATTTTGCTATCAGCTTAAAATGTAGCATCAAATCTTTGCAACAGAAAAATCACATATTAATGTTTATGTATTCATTTGTGTACATGTATTATCTGGTATATATGTATACATGTAGTTTCCTATGTCTTTATGACTCATCAAAGTCATACATTGATTGCCCAAATGGTACAATAATGGTTGCATGTTGGTATCTGTGTGTCTGCACATACAATTGGTGGCAACTCAAAAGAACTAGAGCTGCAAACATTGGACAGCCTTTATCAATCTGTTGGCTGCAAGAGAGGAAGAGAACTTTTTTTAATAGTAGAATAAATTATTATTATATTATTGGTAGCAAGGATTGAACACACAGGTGCTTTACCACTGAGCCCCATCCCCAACCCACCTTATATTTACATTTTGAGACATGGTCTCTCTAAGTTGCTTAGGACCTTGCTAAAATGCTGAGGTTGGCTTTGAACTTGCAATCTTCCTGCCTCAGCTTCCTGCTGAATTATTACCAGAATATTCTAAAATGGCATTGTGTGCTTATTATTTTCTAAACACTTCAAGTGGATTTTGCAAAAATAACGTCATTTGGAACAGATGAAAGCATGTATTTCCTTTCTAAAAATTAACATAGAGAAAGTAAATCAACTTTTGTAGAAGATAAATTTGTGTTTCGCTTTTGATTCAATGTGACCTTAGCTGGTTCAATCTAATTTTAAAATCTTTTATTTGAAGTACTTTTTCTTAGAAAAGTGTAGCAGAACTAATTGTTATTAAAGGAATGAACTGTCCTACTTAATTTTATAACTTTCAGCAGTGCTTTGTTTTTGGGGAAAAAAAATAAAGTAGGATGATTTAGTGTTTCCAACCTGCACGTATGTTTTGGGGTAATCTGTATAAAATATCCTGATAAACAGAACCAAAATTGTTATCATATGAATATTTTAAGCAATTTCTACATGCAAATGGTAAGATTTCAGTAGTCCTTGTAGACACTCTTGTTCTTTTGTCCTGGAGAACTTCCTGATTTGGGATCTTTAGCTGCACATGCATAAAGCTTAACTCTTGTATTT
This sequence comes from Aplodontia rufa, assembly GCA_004027875.1. Taxonomy (NCBI): domain Eukaryota; kingdom Metazoa; phylum Chordata; class Mammalia; order Rodentia; family Aplodontiidae; genus Aplodontia; species Aplodontia rufa. The sequence continues at coordinate 8,476 of PVKS010008622.1, read as the reverse complement.
TTCATAAGGTGCAAACTCATCATCATCTTGAAAGCAAAATCTTCAGCACGCAGCGTGTTTATCTGCTAATGTAAATTGTAGCAGATAGTGGAAACAAAATTCTTGCCTTTTAGGTCTATTAGTTCTCTAATTATTAAGGATATATATTTATTTGTTATTTGGGGTACGGAAAAAGGCTGGATTTGAGGGCAAGTATGTTTCTGGGGTTGGATGTACTCAGAACTCCCGCTCCTGTGGAATTTTGAGTGTTCTTTTCTGAGCAGTTGTTTAAATGTGATGAATCCAGATGGAAAAAAACGGCAGGGAATGCATGCACCTATCACTGTCTCATCTGAGAGTGAAACTGTGAGATCGCCGAAAAAGAGGCACCGCTAGAGAGACTGCTAATAATATGACACACACAAGAGACTCATGCACAGGCTGAGACACAAGAAATCCGAATCTTGGAAATTTACACACTATCAATGTGTTCCAAAGTGTGTTCTCCAAGGGGTGCATGTTGAGGAATGCAAGGGACAGTTTTTCTGAGGGGAGTGGCATTTCCACTGTCAATGATTCTGGGAAGAAAAATAATACAACCAAAAAGAAGGTTTCCGAAGTGGGTGCCCATATTTGGACAAAAAGAAAATGCTTTATTCTTTTTATACCTGGATTTTGAAGTTTTAACATACTTAGAATATACTAAGAATCATTTACTACTTCAGAATAATGCAACATATCCTGATGTACATTTAATGAGCAACTTCTTGTTGCTCTGGAAATCTCTTAAGTTTTTCTACATAACAAATTTTTCTTATGTAAGCAAAAACTGATTTATTTTCCTATATACTAGAAGATTGGACTATCAAACAAGTTGTGAAAATCATTAGACAAAAAATAAAAAAAAAACTTTAGACCCAGACAAGACTTTAATAATCATTGAATTAACATTATTTAATATTTAAATATTAAAGTAAAAGTGTGAAATGAAATCACATGCTTTAGACATTATCTAGCATGATTTTTGCTAAAATAAAGCTACTTGAGATTGTAAGATTATATTTTTCTTTCTTCTGAGGCATAAAATCTGTATCATAAATACTGCCAGTAATACTCTGAATTTTAATAATGATGAGGCATGTTTATAATCTTCTGAGTCAATGATTTAAAAAGAATGGAATATACCTAACAGTGACTTCAAAACAAAATACTTTAAACAAAAGCTTTTCTACTTCTATACCCAGAATTTAGTATGTACAGGAAGAATTAGGGGGGTTTCTAGAGGACACTTTTAGCGGAAAGGTATTGAGTATTATATCTGTGTTTGCTTGGATTAACAGAATTAACTATTTAAGACAAATTTAAGAAAATGCTCACAGTGATATTAGACTATCTGTATCAGGGAAGATAGTCCATGAGTGTTCTAAACATGAATTCTTTCCATAGTTCCCAATAGGATTGGGGTCAGATTTCCATAATCCTAATCTAAAACTCAAGTGCTAATTGCTTTGTTCTTAGCACCATTTTCACACTGAGCACCAGGGTCTTCCTTGACATGGCATATGCTAAACTATGTCTTCTCTTATCTGGACAGATATGTCTGAGATTCTAATCATTGTTTCCTTTTTCTTCATTAGGTTCTTTATAAAGGGATTCTGAGAAAAAGTCTGTTTCTGGTAGTAGATACCCTGAATTATACACTTTTTTTGGTCTATTTTCCAGGAAAATAAAAGAACTAAATCTTTTAAGTATTTTTGAAGCCACTAGCAGCATAAAACTAGATTTATAAAGATTTGTTCATATTTACAATGCATGCATTCTTCAAAACAAAGGCTTGTAAATTAAATCAGAATTGAAACAGCATTTAAATTCTGATCACCATAGTTTCATATTTTTCAAATCATTACCTAGTTTCTTTTGATAATGAGTGAATGTTTTTCAATAAATTAGGTATTCGTAAATTATGACCTACAGGACAACCATCTGTTTTTGCAAATAAAGTTTTACTGGAACACAGATATGCTCATTTTAATATTGCCTGTGACTACTATCTTATATAATGAAAGAGGTGGTAGTTAACTACAGACACTGAAAACCCTTTAAGCCTGAAATGTTCACTAATTAGACCTTTAAGAAAGAGTTTGTCAAGTCCTGCAACAAGCTATAAATGAAAATGCCCTTGGCCAAATATGTAAGCAAAATTTAAAAGTAATTGATATGCTAGCTATTTATTACTTAGAACTCTTTTAATAAGGAAGATTTTGCATCAAGTTGATGATGATTATGTGGCTAATGGTAAGAGCAAGTGTACCAATCATCCCTTCCTTCCCTAATACTCTGCACAACTGGAACTGAAAGACTAACAACATATCTCAGACTCTTGCTTTGACAGGGGCAGGGGGGCTGGCTTCCTGTTTAGGTTGGCTAACTGGAAGCACTGGAGAAAGAACAGAGGTGAGAGAAGAGAAGCTTCCAGTTTCTGACGCTGACAACAAGGACAGCTGCTACCAGTCTCTTGTAGATGCAACGTAGTGGGATGACTGCAGATCTCTGGAGCCCAGGTAGTGTAAGCAATTTCTGTGGTTCTAGCATAACAGCGGGGTGGCAGCAGGGACAGCCTCAGGTGCTCCAGCCTGGAAGGGTCAGTGTTTCTTTCTTTATCTTAGGGTATCACCCCTTCTTCCTTTCATTCCTCCAGTTGCACTCTCTTTGATCCCTCTAGCCCTTCCAGAACACATTGTAACATAGGTCCTGGGTCCTCCAGTCTTGAGGTATCCAGATGCCTTTCTATTTCCTTAACTAGTCTCTCAGATCAGGCACCTCGCAGTGCTCAGCACGCTGTCCATCTTTTTCCTCTCTTTGACCACAGATTTCTCACCACCACCACCACCCATTCCCGACTCCATTTATCCATAGTCCATATTATCAGTTATCCATTCTGATTATAAATTGGATAAATCTCATTGCTACTTGAGCTTCAAGCTGACACAATGAATAGAGAGAAAATAGGCAGCCAGAGTTAGGACCAAGGTGATGACGTCTCATGATTTGTGGAATTGTAGATAATACATTCTCTTCCGCTTTCCCTCTTAGCTATACTGGAATCTCGCTAAATTTAGAAGAGAACACCCTGGATTTGTATAAACAAGAACTACAAAATAAAAGAACAAAACACCCTGTGACTGTAACCACAAAGCTATGTCACATACAACTCTAATTTAACAATAGCTGAAAAAGGCTTTCCTCTACTTATAGTTAATGGACCCATGCTCAACACGACACCATTGTATTTTGGCTTTTAAATCATCACCAAGATTTAAAGGACCCAGATGGTTAGGTCCCCTGTGTATCCTGCACTATTTGCATGTTTTGAGTCCATTTCCAGTTTCTAGTGACACGTACAAGCTTAGCCTGTGGAAATTTGTTTCTTATGCTCCCCATTTACCTACAAAATTATGCTACATATCGTTTTTCCCCAAGAAGAATTTGGAAATGAAGAAAATTACTATGAAACATTAAGAAAGGCAGAGAGGAAACATTAATATATACTATATTATACACTTGGACTGAAAATAATGTATAGTTTATTCTTTCATGATATTTTCCTTCTTCTATATAAGCCATTTGTTGTACTACCTTGAACCATATTTTAAAGATTTGTTTGGCTATTATTGAAACTTATTTAGTGCTGACATGCGAAAAGCACAGTTTCTCTTAGTTTTAGTACTTTTTGTTTTAAAAGAACCCATAATTACCTCCCTGCACAAGAGATAGGGGAGAGCTTTCAATATCCCCAGTGTGGTTCAACAAAGAAAGTGACTCTGAACAATGTCGGAAAACAGTCCTATTAACCAGCTAGTAATTCTAGGGCTGGAAGTCATTACAGGATGGGATTATTTTTATTTTGTTTTCCTGTACAACTCTACTTCTTCTAAGACATACAAGAATGCAGCACTTTCTATAAAAACAAAAATCATTATTTATCCATTTTTATACTTATGCATCATTTCATGCCCCTCTTCTTCTGGATCATAATATATTTTGCGTATCTACATAATACTGGACATTTGTCCTCTAGCATCAGGTTGACACCAATGTGTTGAAGCTCTTGCTGTGAGTCTTATGGTCTGTGTAACCTTGGATAGATTATCACAGTGTCAAATTTCCCTGCCAGAAAAATGAAGAGAATACTCTTAACAGGCTTAGTGCCTGAAACACCATAAGTTCTCTGTGTTTCCTAAGTAATATTATGTGTGCATTTTGAGGGGATGTAAGCATTCAGTACATGGCACAGATAAACTTTTTACTCCTAGACACAAACATAAAGACACATATATTTATATCAATAGATAAGAAAAAGCAAATGAAGTTTTTATCTAGTCTCATTACCTGAAAAGAAATATTACCAATAGTTAAACTACTTCATAGCAAATCCATTAACCAATGTTTAATTACTTTAAAAAATAACAGTTGTCATGGAAAGTCCATCCATAAAATCAAAATTCCTTAAGACATTTAATTCCTAAAATGTTATTGTCCTTAACTTCTAATCATGTAGTGATATAGACCACTGGCTTTTGCTTAATAGCTTTTTATAACAGCAATCTTGAGAGTAAGATATCAATTAACGAGAAGAAAAGGTGTTTGACTCATATTTCTTAAGAACCTCCTACAGCACCTTTCTCCTAGTAGATGAATATAGTAGTAATTTGATGGAGAACATAGAAAAGCAAGTGGTTATTCTACAAAACAGCAGCTGATTCTATGACAGCTGTGATAGCTTCAGAGTCATAGGCAGAAAAATAATCCTCTCTTCCTCCTCACAAAATCATGAAATGCATGCTTCCACTAGCAGCAATTCTGTTACTGATCTTTTTTTCATGCATAAATAGATTTATTTTTAAAATTGCTTTTAGCCTGATGCCTGCTTTCAATGTTTGGTATCAGCTCAATTTTTTTTTTCTAAAATTGAAAGTAAATTGTCCTCCTTTTTAGAAAAAAAAAAGCAATGTGAAGTGGAAGTAAGCATTTTAATCAAATTGTCAGAATGTTGTTTTTGCCTCCATCTGACCAACCTGCTCACTGACTAAGTCTGCCTGGTTGTATTTCCTAAAACAAAACCAATTTGGCTACCTTGGAAATTTAGTCAGTGTTCTTGAAACTATTTTAAGTTAAAACAACAGGATTATCCTTTTCCCCAAAGCATTAATTTTACAGTATTACTGTGTCATTAAAACACTCAGCAAATGTGGGAAACATTTACAAAACATATTGACCTACTGAAAACTAGCATACCCACTCACTGAAAGATTTTTTAAAAACAAAGTCTTGGGGGCTGGAGCAGTGGCTCAGGGATTAAGGTGCTCTGGTAAGCTTGAGTACGCGAGTTCAAACCCCAGCACCATGTATACAATGAAGTGTCTGAGGAATGAAAGCTACATGAAAAGCTAAATAAAAATTGCTTCCCTCTCTCTCTCTCTCTCCCCTCTTTCTTTAAAAAAAAAAAAAGCAAAAAACCAAAGTCTTCTTTAAATAGTTGATGCAACTTATTTTAATAAAAACCAGATTTATTAATATTGAAGTTGTGGGAAGATCCTCAACTTAACACTCCTTGATGCTTTAGGAAGAATTACTGTCCAACCCTATCATTGTTACTTACAGCAATAGTGTGGCTCCTTTAACACTGTCCTTCATTGACTTCTCTTCCATCAAGTCATCTCCAGTACCGTCTCCTTCCCTGCTCACTGCTCCCTCTCTGTGTGTCCTGCTGAATTATTCCACTTGGCTGAGCATCATGTTGGCTCCTGCTCTTAAACTCTACTTTACCTGGTTCTCCAATCTTCATCTATAATGAGAGTCAGGCATTGAAGCCCAGGTGAACAATGGAGCACTCTATCACTCAGCTTTGTTTTTGGTTGTTTTCCCTCTCAAAAATATAATCCTGGTAGCTGGGATCCTGAACACCAAACACAGTCTTTCCATATTACTTATCTGGTACTTTATCCACGCAACTGGAAACATAGGTGCCAAATTTTGCTTCAAATGTGGCCATAGCTCTCTGGTAAGCAAGGAGATGTTACACCATCATCCCCATTCAACAAAGGGCCTGCTGCCCAGTTGCAGGAAGTGTGTTCGCCTGCCAGCTCTGACGCCATCTCCCTCAACATCTGCCTTCACTCTGCAGAGCTGTCACGCAGACCCATGCCCTTTCTGGATGAGTTTGTATGCAGGGAACTCGAAATATAATAATCTGACCTTTTTGGCCAATACAGGACAACTCTAACAAGCAATGTTTGCCCCAGAGTTCTCTATTTGGTTCCTGAAGACTTGTCAAGTCTATACCCTAATTCATTTTTTTCCTTTGCCCAATCCTGCTTTCTTCTTCCCCTCACAGGAATGGATCTCCAATAAATATTTCACATCTCAAACATCTTTTCTGCTATCACAATACTTGACCTGTAACAATCTCATATGCCCTTTAAAATGTCCATTCCTTTCAGTTTCTCCCTCCCTACCTCCTGAAAATTACCTCAAGTTCGCCATGAAGCCTCATTCAATATTGCAGTTAATACATCTATTACTCAGCTAATAACATAAACAATCCAGAACCCATGGAAGTCTCATACCCAGTATGTCATTCTCACTGGAAGAGTTAATTAAGCTTTTGGGGAGAAGAACCCTTTGCCTCGAGCTCTCTAGAGAAGCCTTAGAAGATTTGGGTCAGAGGGCCTAGAAATGGGCTCCTGAAGTTTATTGAGGGACCCTGAAAACCAAATGGGAATGAAGCACCCATGGACTTGGAGAAGACACATCTTAATTCCATACCTGTTGTATATTAAGGCTTAGATGTGATACTGGAGATGCCACAGAGGGGTATCAGAGAGACATGAACAAGAAACTTCATACTCAGATTTTAACCCTGGAAGCACCGATTCACAGGTAAGGAAGGGAAGATGAGAAGAAAATTTCATCAAGCTAAGTCAGTCATCCTCATATTCTCCCTCTCTGTCCCCTCCATCTCCCTACATGGAAAGCTCTGAGCTTTGAAGAAGGAGAAGATGAATCTAAATAGGGTAGACTCATTTGTATCTCTATATACTCTTAATAAAAAAAAAAGACACAGGAAAAAAAATAGGGTAGAATGAGTCATGCCCTATTTCCCTTGGCTTGCATTTTCTACTGGGGGCTGGAGACAAACATTATCCTTTAAACACAGGGGTTTAATATTAGAAGAGGTATGTGCAGTATACTCTGATAGTTCTAGGGCACCATAGTGTCTTCTCTCTGCTTTTTAGAATGTCCGCAGAACAAAGGAGGGGGAGGCTCAATACAGCCTCAGGGATCCCAATCAAGCTGAACGAGAACAAAACACTTGGTATCTCATAATGATATTCCTGAAGACCACAGAAATATTCCCGACATAATTACTTCAAATCTAAATACCTGTAGTAATATCTGGTTTTCCTAACTGGAAAGGTGGGTGATTTGTATATATTGTTTGAACTTCGACAGTTTTCAAGTCCTGAGAAGACTGTGACTGGCCTATTTTCTTCAGTCTTGGAGGATAGTTTCAGGAAACCGTCTGAATCAGAGTGCCAGCAGATACCTGAAACAGGAGCTATAGCCTAGAAATGTGCTGCTGATATTTCCACTAGCATATTTGAAATGCAGCTAATCTGAATTGAGATGAGCTATATGTGTAAAATGCACAGAAAATTTCAAAGACTAAGTACTTGTTCTAGTATGTCCCCTAAAAATTTGAAATTACAAGCATGGCTTACATATATTCATATTGGAGAGCACAGGCAAGACATGCCATCAAGCAAAGTCCAAAACAAACTATCTCACATCTCAGCCATGCTAGCATGTAATACATTGAGACTACAAAATGATCAATCCTTCTATTATTGAGGTCTTAGAACAGCCCCAGAGATTTGGGTTTTTAGGAAGATGGTGGAGTAACAAAGTCTGACAGGAAGATTTGAGCTTAAATTTAAATGAATGAAAAATAGCTGAAGTTACTGAATTCCTCTGGAAGGTTCTAGAGAAATCTTCTTTTCTGCTATTTGATAAAAATGGATTCATAAGGGCTGGAGCAGTAGCTCAGTGGTTACAGCGCTTGCCTGGCAGGCACAAGGACCTGAGTTTGAACCCTAGCACCACGTATACAACCAAGTGTAGGAGCAACAAAAGCTACATGAAAAACTAAATAAGATTGATTCTCTTTCTCTCACTCTTTCTCTCTCTCTCTCTTTAAAAAAATGGATTCATCCTTCTCTAAAATAGATCACATCCTAATTCACCGGGATAATCTTAGCAAATACAAAAAAGTGGATATAATCCCATGTATTCTGTCAGATCATAACGCTATGATCTTAGCAATCAACAACAAGAGAAACAACAGGAACTATTCAAATACTTGGACATTGAATAATTACCTCTTAAACGAAGGATGGGTAAAAGAGGAAATGAGAACAGAGATTATGAAGTTTTTGGA
>PVKS010008621.1:0-67504 GCA_004027875.1 Aplodontia rufa | reverse complement strand
TATATATTTATATTTATAAACATATAAATATAAAATATAAATATATATTTATATTTATAAACATATAAATATAAAATATAAATATATATTTATATTTATAAACATATAAATATAAAATATAAATATATATTTATATTTATAAACATATAAATATAAAATATAAATATATATTTATATTTATAAATAAATATATAAATATAAAAATGTAAATATAAATATAAAAATATAAATATATATATTTTGTTATATATATAATATATATATTATATATATTTTGTTTGTTTGTTACAGGGGATTGAACCCAGGGACACTACCACTGAGCTACATCCCCAGTCCTTTTTATTTTGAGACAGGGATTCACTAAGTTCTTGAGGTTGGTCTCAGACTTATGATCCTCCTGCCTCGGCCTCCCAAGCTGCTGGGATTGCAGGCCTGGGCCAACACCTCTGCTATTACTTTCATTTTTCCCAACTTAACTTGAGCCATAAAAATCATCTTGAGAGCTTGTTAAAATGTAGATTCTAAGGGACAATGGCTTCGGAGCTGAAGCGGAGGCTCAGAGGTAGAGCGCTTGCCTGCCATGTGTGAGGACCCAGATTTGAGCCCCAGCCACCACATACACAACTAAGTGTCAGAAAATAAAAAAATCAGATGAAAAGGTAAATAAAAATTGGTTCTCTCTTCTCTGTCTCACTCTGTCAAGAAAAGAAAGAAAGAAAAATGAAACAATGACTCAGGACATCTTATGATCAGAACATCACAATGTTTTATATTTTAGGGGCTGGAGCGGTTGCTCAGTGGTTATGGCAATTGCCCGGCATGCACAAGTACACTGATTCAAACCCCAGCACCCACGTACAGAACTAAGTGTCAGAGAAACAAAAGCCATGTGAAAAACTCAATCAAAATTGATTCTCTATGTGTCTCTCTCTCTCTCTCTACTGTCCTTCTCTTTTTATAAAAAAAAAGAATGTTTTATATTTTATATATCATATTATATTATATTACATTGTATTACAGGGTACATAATATAATGTGGATTAATGTGTGTGATAATGTTTCTCCCAGTTTTAATATTCTATGTTACATGAGTTCCCTAAGATACCACAAATTCATATATTTATTTATATGTATATATACATACATGTGTATATGCATATCCATATTATATTGATGTAGATATATAGACTTAGACATTAGCATAGTCAGAGATACCAAAACAGAAACACGTGATAGGTGGACAGGTAGGTAGGTAAGTAGATACAAAACAGAGACTTTTTATGAAATTAATTCTCCATAAAGTTATTAACAGGAACTCACTATTTCTTTCAAGTAGACATGTTCCTGAAGTGGAAAGAGTTCACGGCAAGAACAAATGCAAGGTCACCCCCAAAACTGGTACCCACCTTTTTGTCCTGCCCATACCACTCAGTGCCTTTTCTCCTCCTGATAATACATGCAGACTGCCGAGGTATGTGTATTTATATTCACTACTTATGTTAAATCTTTAAAGTTAATTACATGGCTGGTTTAAACTTAGCAAAACCATTTTTAAAAGCACACTTTGAAAACTTTGACCTGCTTTGTACAAAAGATCCGAAATAATTAAAACTAGAAAACCAAGAAATCTGAAAGTTGAATTAGTGTTACTGCTGTTTCTCCAAGTATCCTGTTCCCAAAGGAGTCAACATCAGCCTGAAAGGAATATCTGAAGGTTTCTCGCATTTTAAAGTTATCTCCAACCTCTGGCAAGTTTTGTTAAACTGAAAACTCATTTAGTGGATGTGTGGTGGGGTCCAACAATCACGCATTTCTATCCAGTCCGTGGTTGCACAGCATATTAATTCATGAAACACCCTTCAATTAGCAAGGTAATAAATGATAGCACCATCAGTAGGACTTCCAGGGATCTCCCCAATTCATACTATTTTTACACAACTCAAGGGGAAGAAAGATGATGTCACTGAAGCAAATGTATGATGGTAACCACTGGCAGCTCCTTCCTCCCTAAAAGAAAAGAATAGCTGGGACTGAAAAACATTTCCCACTGGTTTCAGAAAATGCAAATGGAAGCCCAGATTGCGTGTGATTTACTGTCTTGTTTTGTTTGATTTTTGTCTACTCAACTCTACTACTCAGTAGGACTTCCATCATTTTATAAAGTCCTTGTTGACATCAACATCAATAAACATTAATTTCACAGCCACTGCCTGCAAGTCATTAAGTCCTATAGACAGACAAAGAAACTTGCCTTTGATAACACTATTTTATTGTATAATTTTTTATCCCAAGTAACTCTAGCAAATTATTTGAAAAACACACAATAAAATGAGGATCAAAATAAATGTGGAAATTAGAATGAATGAAATGAGGTAGAAGACAGAGGTAAGAGTAGTCAAAAGTCCCATGTGATGTATTGTATTACAGGTATGACATCATCATATTGTACCCATAAACATGCACTGATATTATGTGTCAATCAAACTTGTTAAACATTTGAATGAATGTTATTGATAAGCCAGAATTTAGCTTTTCAGCTGAGATTTCTAGAAGCCACAGCCAAGGGGAAAATGTAATCAGACAAAAAGTTTCCAGGCAATTTACTTGAATAAGTAGAGTTTTCTGTGGAACTGATACCAAGCAAAATTTCTCGGTGTATCTTCATTAAGAAAACTCTGGCCAGTGTCGCACCTCCTGAGGCAGGAGACCAAGGCAGGAGGATTCTAAGTTCAAAACCCATCTCAGCAACTTAGCAAGGCCCTGTCTCAAAACAAAATATAAAAAGGGCTGGGATGTGGCTCAGTGATAAAGAACCGCTGGGTTCAATCCCTAGTACCAGAGAGGGAAAAAAAGAGAGAGAGAGAGAACCTGATACAGTATGAAAGACAATGTTCTCAATAGTTTCTTTGATTAACATTGTTACTAACAAATATAAGAAAGAAGTGTGCTTATTAAAGATTATAAGTTGACAAAACTTTTCACATGAACCAAAATTATGTAACAACCAAAATCAGAGATATTACATCTTGAGATTGGTCAAGATATATGTGTGCGATACTGTACAAATATATAGTGAAGTGACTTATATTTGTGCCATATTAGGTTATAATTATTTGCAATAATCATTAATCACTGGGGGTGAATGGTGTATATAATTTGCATTATAGATTCAGTGTAGTATTGAGGAATTTATAAAAATTTTAAACTGTAAAACCTTTCATATTGTATAACAGGAGGGGAGTGAATCAAAATGTTCTACATTGGTAGCTTGAAAGTATAATTCTCTCTAATAAAAAAATAAATTCCCCCTCCACCTGACTTCCTCTCTGGCTACTCCATTGTCAAATTTCTCAATGGAAAGTCTACATGATGCCTCCATTCCCTCACTGCCCGCGCCTCCACCATGGTTTCCACCCGCATAACTCCATAAAAATTGCTGCCATAAAATTCACTATACTCAATTTTTACTAATTGTAGGGAGTAGGTTTTTCTCTATTGGGAGGGGGGGCAAGACAAGAAACAGTTAATTTTTTTTAAATCTCATTTTTGTTTGTCCTTTATTTATTTGAGTATATACAATGCTGGGAATTAAAACTGGGTCCCTGTTCATGGCAGCCAGCAGTTCCACCAATGAGCCTCCTCTCCATCCTAGGAAGTACTTTTAAAGTTCTTTTACTGCTGTTTAAGTGAGAGGAGAAATGTTACTAGAACAAAAAAATAACACAAATTTAAAAAGTAAAAACAGAAGCTGGTAAAATTTTTTATTCCTGTTGGATAAAGAGGTAAATACCTATAATCCCAGCTACTCAGAAGGCTGAGGCAAAAGGGTCACCAATTCTAGGTCAGCCTTTGCAGTTTAGCAAGACTCTGTTTCAAAATAAATTTTTGTTGTTATGTTTATAATATTTTTATCAGTCAATTATAATTATGCATTAGTAGTGTGATTCATTATGACATATCCGTACATGCACATAACATAATTTGATCAATCTCATTCCCCAATATCTTCCCTGTCCCTCACATCCTCCCGTTCCTGATCTGCATATAAATAGTTCCCATTGTAGATATGTCCCTACATTGACACAACGTAACTGGTAGATTTTGTATCCCAGTACTTCACACCTTCCCCTCCTCCCTCCCTCTTGATTTTTCCTCTCATTTGTCTCCCTACTATCAAAAAATTTTTTTAAAAAATTTAAAAGCTGGATATATATAGTTTTGTGCTAAAGAACCACTTAGTTCAACCCACATACACACTTACAAGAAAAAAGAAATTTTACTCTTGTAAATAAAAACAATTATTTAAGTAGTATTTATGTTTACATACTAAAATCCTATTATTCTATTCTCAGAGCCACAATATAACTTTTCATTTCAATTAAAGTAATTGTGCATATTTACAGTGTGATTATTCACTACATCTATACAAGGTGTAATGATAAGAAAAGAATAATTACAATATCCATCACTTCAAACATTTGTCAGTTCTTAGCCACAAAGTTTAATACAACATAAATTTTAGAAATATAAAATTCAGGTGTCAACATGATTATGTTAACTTTACAAAAGTATTTGAATAAAATCACTTAATCACAAAGGCATAAATGAACAATATATTTATTTTATATTAGTAAGTTAATGCAAAGATTTTTGGGTTTCCAATTCATGCTTAATTTGACTCATGTGTATCTAATTCATTTTTTTAAATTTGTTCAACATAGTCATACATTTTGGAGGAAATAATTGTTACATAATCATGCATATGTGGATATTGACAAAGTGAGTTAAGGCTGATCCTAGTCCAGGATTTCCCTGCTTTGTCTACTCCCTGATCTCCTGTCTCCTCTGCAATACCCCCATGTTACAGACATAAATAAGTATATACATGTATCGTCATTTTTGAAATTTCTGAGTTTCTTCCCCTGCCTGCATATAGTTGGTCTTCTCATGGGAGTCAAGAGTTCCCAGTTGCATTGATAAACTCCCCTAATTCTTCTCTCCCCTCCCCTATTTCCTCCCCTCCCCTCCCTGCTTCCCTCTCTTCTCCCCACTCCTTCATAGTTATGGTTCCCCTTGCTTATGTGAAATTTTAACTATGTTGAATTTGTTGTTTAAACTTAGCTAACTTTCACCCTGTCTTAGATTTTACTCTAGCTTCCACATATGAGAGAAAACATCTGGCCATTAACTCTCTGAGTTTTGGATATTTCACTTAGCATAATTTTTGCCATCTCCGTTCATTTGGCTGCAAATGCCACGATATTATTCTAATAGTAGAGTAGAACTCCATTGTGTATATATACCACAGTTTTTAATCCACTCATCCATCGAGGAGTATCTGGGTTGGTTCCATAGTTTAGCTATTGTAAATTGAGCTGCTATAAACATTGATATAGATGTGTCTCTGTAGTATGCTGATTCTAGCTCTTTTACGAAAATGCCCAGGACTAGGATAACAATGTCCTAAGGTGGTTCCAACCCTAGATTTTGAGGAGTTTCCACACTGCTTTCCAAAGTGGCTGTATAAGTTTGCAGTTCCAACAACAGTGTGATAGTATTCCTTTCTCCCCACAACCCCTCCAGCATCTGATATTGCTCATATTCTTCATTTTTACCACTCTGACCAGAGTGAGGTAGAATCTTACTGAAGTTTTGATTTGCATTTCTCTGATTGGTAGTAATGTAGAACATTTTCTCATATATTTATTGGCTTTTTTGACCTCCTCTGTTGAGAAGTTTCTGTTTAGTTCCCTAGAAAATTTATTGATTGGTTTATTTGTGGTTTGGGTGTTAATTTTTTTGAGTTATTTGTATATTCTGGATATTAGTCAACTGTAGGAGGCGTAGCAGGCTAAGATTTTCTCCCATTCTGTAGGTTCTTTCTTGACACTCTTGACTAATTCTTTAGCTAAGCAGAAGCTTTTCGTTTAATGACATCCCACTCATTTATTTTTGCCTTTAATTATTGCACTATGGGAGTCTTGTTAAGGAAGGAGGTGCCTATATCAGTGTGGTAGAGTGTTGATTCTATTTTTTCTTCTAGCAATTGTATAGTTACTTGTTTAATTTCTAGTTCCTTGATCCATTTCTATTTGATTTTTGTGCAAGGTGAGAGATAAGGACCTAATTTCAGTTGTCTGCATATGGCTGTCCATTTCCTCCAGCTCCAGTGTTGAACAGGCTGTCTTTCCTCCACACTTTAGGCTTGCCCCCTTTGTCAAATATTAAATGGCTAAACGTTTGTGGGTTCATCTCAGTATCTTCTAGTCTGTTCCATTGGTCTTCATTCATTGGTTTGATACCAATACCACGCTGTTTTTGTTCCTATAGCCCTATAGTATAATTTCAGGTCAGGTATTATGTCCTGCTTCCTCTTTCTTGCTTCGTAATGTTTTGGCTCTTCTGGGTTTTCTGTTATTCCAAATGAATTTGAGAATTAGTTTTTCTATAACCATGAAGAATGTTGTAGAAATCTTGATGGGGATTGCATTGAATTCTAATTCATTTTTAATAGATTAATTTTTTCTACTTGAAGAAAGCCATTTACGGGTATTCATGCTCATTTTTACCATTGTTGCAATCATTAAATCCCTAAAATTTCAAAGCTATTGATCCTGGAAAAAAATACAATCATGAAATTATTTTATTTTCATGTAATAATAATGTCCATTATCTTATATTAAGTAAAGATTAGTTCACGGTTTCTTTCTTTCTTTTTTAAAAAGAAAGTGGGACAGTGACAGAGAGAAAAAAGAGAATATCAGTTTTATTTAGTTTTTCATGAGGCTTTTATTGCTCTGACACTTCGTTATGTACATGGTGCTGGGGTTTGAACTCACGTCCTTGTGCATGCCCAGTAAGCATGGTAACCGCCAAGCTACCGCTCCTTAAGTGTTAGATCAAGCATCTGTCTGTCTTGGGAAATACTAACATAAATATGACATGGCTTCTCTCTTCAAGGTAGAGAAGGAGAAAGAACCCAAAGAACCATCTGAGGGACATAGGTTCAGGATATAAAAGGGGAATTCAAAACCACCTTCTGTCTATGTCCTTCCAAGACATGCCAGATTAAATACCATAGTAATACTTCTTTTAAAGTTTAGAGCTTATGTGTTAGACATTTCTGTGAGGAATTACTAAGCTTTCTAACTTCAGTCAGTGGGAACTACAAGCCAGGGTCTTTTTCACACGAATTGCCATGGCCCTCGGAGCTGAAGTTTGTTATATAAAACACACAATCTTTTGGGCAACAACTTGCATCTTGTATCCTCTCCTTGGTTTTGGATTTCTGATTTATGTTGCATGTGATTCTTCTGAACCATCCCAATTCCTGTCAAGAAATAAAAATAACCACCTGCATAGTGAGAAGAGTTTGAACCTTCTTCCGTCCGTATTCTTATACTCTGTTCAAGAGACATTACATGTTGTACAATGTGCCCTCTGATACAAGAGAGTCTGTAGTCTATGTAAAGATACTAGGCAGAGTGACCAGGCTGAAGATGAAGAATCCAGTTAAACTCAGCCCATGCTTTTTGAATGCAGAGTACACATTAGGCGCTGTGGGGTATTGTAAGCATTAATATAAGCATACACATAGCCTCTGACTGCTTCAGCTCTCCAACTAGAAAACTATAGAGTGGTGTAGTATATAATTGATTTTATAAAAAAAACTAAAGGCCTTAGTGCAAACAAAAGAATCTATAGAATGTTTTTATTATGCCAGCGACTATTATTTTAAAAGTTCAAAACATGCAAGCTAGTAACTTAAAGCCCTTATTCTTGAAACTGTATAGGAATACCTAATCCATTTGTTCTGTGTACTTAACCTTGTGTTCTGATGTTTATATCCAGATTTTTTAGCTTACCTTGTAAGTGGCACTGGAGATCAAACACAGGACCTCACACAGGACCTCACACATGGTAAGCAAGAGCTCTACTAAGCTATTTTCCCAGTCCCTACACTCAGCTCCTTATCCACAGCAACGTGTGGCATGCTGTTCCGTGAACAACATATTATACGCAGGCAGTAGGAATACACGGGAAAGGTCACAGGCTTTGGAGCTAATGAGATCTGGATTTAATAATCTGTCTGATCCTGAGCCTGAGCAAGTTTTTTCACTGCCCTGAGCGTCAGTTTCCACGGCAGAATTATGCAGTGAGAAATAGAGACAGAACAACAACAACAACAACAAAAAATCATCTGACACACGCTCTGTGAAAGGTGCAGGAAAATAAGAGATTGAATAGCAACTCTTGTTATTTAAAGAAACATCTACATATCTCAGATTCCAGAGAAGCAGGAAGAACTGTCACAATTTTTATACCTGGAAAGCTTATCCAGTTTTTCACTCTGTAGAAGCTCCCCACCCCACCCCCACTGGCATGGAAGAGGGACTAAGCTACTTCTCTCCTTAAGAAGCAACGGTGATTCACTTTCGTTAATTAGACAAGTATTCAAATGACAGCTCAGATTTTCACATGCCAAAATTAGTCTAATATGGACCTGGCAACTGTACAGAGCAGATTCTTCCAGTTGTCCAAATTAGCCACAGATAAACCTCAGCAACATTTCCAAGGGATAATGATTCTGGGCCACTTTTTTTCCTTCAGCATGCAAGAGTGAGTTAGCTGCAAATATATTCCCACATCTTTGAACACAGACTGGGTATATCAGTAATTAGTATTATGGTTCTAATTTTAAGTATAGGTCTTTGTCAGATAATATGTTTCATTTTTCCTAATGACTACTGAGTCAATCTTCTTGGCAATAAATTCTAGGGTGATTTTATCACAGAGCCATCAAACCAGGTCATCTGAAAGGAGATGGATACCTTTCCCAGTATGGTGAAGAAATGAAATAGTTCATATAAAAATGTCAAAATACCAGCACATACATGAAATCTAAGTGGAACAAAGGTGATCCCTATTTTCCACCACTAAATACAACTATTTGATCTGTAAGTCATAGAATCAAGTCCTTTCAGGCAAAAGAAATATGAGACACAACAAATCAAATGATACCTCTGATTTCACAGAAAAGTATTTTCATAAAATGATGTTCCTTATGATTAACTCCACATTCTATCATTTCTCTATAAATGCAGAGGGTTCTCCCCAAAGATCCCCACAGTCTTTCTTCTTCATCAAATTTAACCAAATTCAGTGTATTTGAAAATGCTTTATTTCAGAATAAACCTAACATTACAAGAAACACAAGCAAAATACAAATAGACCACATTTTCATGTTAAATTAGTTTTAATTTATTCTTTATGCTAGCTTTCCTGTTTGACTTCCTATGAATGTTTTAATCTAAAATTAATCTCACTTCTAACCCTCTCTCTCCCTCTACCACCAAACCTCCAAAAAAACACTTAAGTGGAGTAAATGATCCAAATATCCCAAGGGAAATCTTTTCCAATTTAATCCATCTAGAGGGGGAAAAAAGTGTATATCATTCTCTGGTGGCTCACCAGCCTGTGAGCTGTTTGAGAATGGCCAGCCCTGTTGCTAGTGGCAGAAATAACCATGCTTCCTATTTATTTAGTCCCTTTCTTCTGCGGAGTTTGCAGGTAGGACGTGTCTTGCGTCGTCAGTCTTCAAACCATCTCTGTAGTTATGGGAATAAATTGAAATGAGGACTGTATTTTAACCTGAAAGATCATGAGATGGGAAAAAATGATAAATAAAACTGCTGAACACAGCTGATCTTGTTAAAGATGTACGGAAATGTCACGGGGCCACACACTCATTCCCCATCAAACGACATGCACCATTTTCCATATGTGAATCTCTTTCAATCGACAGGGAGAGCCCAGACTGAAACCTGAAAAGAAGATTCAGTGACCAGGCAGCAGAGTGGAACCTCAGGCCTCTGCATTTTCTTTTTTAATTCTGTTCCTAATTTGTGATGTGACCCCAAGAAACCTTTTGCCCTCTTTAAGCCTCAATTGTTTTTTTACTCAAAAAATACTCTGTGCAAACATGTTGCTCTGCACCCTGGCTCTAGCTTCTAGCACTGTCTTTTGTAGTGTCCTTTAACTAATTTGTTCATCTGTTCAACAAATGGGTATTGTATATCTTCTGTGTTTAAGGTACTTGGACCAGCCACTTGGAATGCTGAAAGAAATTTAGACATTATTTCAGACATAAAAAATTAGGAGCAAGAGCTCTTACACATATAAAAATAACTTCATTATAACCCAGCATAATGGGCACTGAATTATGTAATTGATAGACTTAAAAAAACATTCTGAAGATTAGATTCTGGCATGTTGGGGTTGCAGAAAGAGCACTGAATAAGGAATAAAATCTTGTCTATAGATCCAGTTCTGCTACTTACTAGCTCTCTGTAAAATGAAGAAATAACAGAATTAGAAAAGTTGTTGTGATAAAATAAAATCATCATAGAGGAAAGCACTTGGTACATGTAAATTTGTTTGTATTTGATAATCTTAACTCAAGTGCATTTTCTGATCTTCAAAATGGTCTGCGGATGATGGATATTCAGATAGTTGGAGAATATTCCAAACAGACTGATACAGAACAGAACCATTCAGACACAACTTGGGAATCAAAAGATGAAAACTCATAGTAGGAGAAATGAACACCCTCAGAGGTTACAGGACAGAAGGAGTGAAGGAAATGAACACACAAAAAAGAAAAGAAATTATGCTGAGAGGAGCTGTTACTTCATGATATTCAGATGTTTCCAATGTCAATATAGCCTAAGGAAGGATGGTGGTTGACCATGGCTGGAATGAACTGCAAATTCAACTCAGCAAAATTGCAATGATTCTGAAAATCTGAATTCACTGTTGGATGAGTAAAAGCAGTGGGGACAGAGTAAGGGGGAGGAGTCAACTGCAAACACTGCAGAAGTCATCAAAGCAGTGAGAGACGGGGAAAAGCCAACATATGGTGGAAATAGGGTAGATGGTCGACTGAGAAGAGTTAACTTTCAGTAGATTGGAAGAATGAATAGAAAGAGCAGAGGACGTGTAGGATTTCATGGTGCAGTGACAGTGATTCTTGGCTAAGATTCTTCTAAAATAACCTTCTTCTGCAAGTGGTTCTAGCTGACTGATTGAACTAGGTCATCATTCCAGCCATGGCTACGCACCCTTCTCCACAGCAGAGACGCAATCCAGCACAGCTGGCTGCCCTCCCAATTCCACATCAGTGACGACGCTGTCAACACTTCTTCCCTCTCTTCCCTTACTCCTCTCCTGTAACAAGCATATGCACTTTGAAAAAGTCAGAGCTAGCTCAAATTAAGGAGAAGTTTGGGATTTCTAGCCTCATGGTCAGAACTATGTGCTGTTTGTTTGATTTTAATTTAATTTAATTATTTTTTTGCAGCACTTAACCACTGAGCCTCATCCCCAGCCCTTTTTATGTTTTAATTTTGAGACAGGGTCTTGCTAAGTTGCTTAGAGCCTCGCTAAGTTGCTTAGAGCCTTGCTAAGTTGCTGAGGCTGGCTTTGAGTTTATGATCCTCCTGCCTCAGCCTCCCAAGCAGCTGGGATTACAGGCATGTGCCACTGTGCCTGGATATACGCTATTTGTTTGAAAAGCATCACCTTGGTACTGGCGTTAAGTGCATCATTTTAATGTTAGTGTTTAATTGTTTTATACATGTTGCATAGATGTATATCAGCAATTGGAAAATATTCTAATTTATAAATTCTTGGTAGATGAAGAGGAGCAAGAATTATCTTGTTTCCACTATTATGAAGCAGACCTTGCATTTGACCATCAGATATAAACATTAAAATCTCCTAATATAGATCACCATGAATTCTGTTCTGGAGTCTAAATGGATGAAAAAGTGGGGTAATTCATGGCACTTTGCAACAATAGGACATTTTTAAAATGTTCTAGAAACACCACATGATTAACTAATGAGCTAGGAACAAGAGATAGTTTCTTTCAATTTGTTCCTCGTTTTGTTTTTCACCTTTTGACCTAGTTTTTCTTTCTTCTTTTGATAACTGGTTTGCCTTTGATCAACAAGAGTGAATGTTCAATGATCAGAATGCAAGTCTTACTTCAGAGATCAGAACGATTCTTGATGGCCAGTCTGATGAGTGATTCCATACTAAGTGGCCCACTCAGCTACCGTATATGGCTAGGCTTTTTTCCTATACACATTTTTTCCTATTTAAAAAGGGAAAGAAGGAAACTACTCAAAGCATGCCATCTACCTATAAGAAGAACTCCTCCCAATTACCAAAATATAAGTGCAAAGAGGACATTTGCATTCAATATTTATCATTTAGGGTGAGTAGACTTCATAGTTCAGGTTTTTATACAATGTAGCTTCTGGAATGCAAAAGCATTCTAACACATATTGATCCACTTAATGAATATGAATTACTTTTTCTAAAATTTTCACCATTTTGTGGAAAACCCAAACTATTACAAACCATTCATTATTTGTATTAATTTCTTATGCTAAATTTCTTAGTCCTGTTTCTGAACCCATCCATAAATAACAAGTCATTACACAGGTTAATAACTATTAATAAACTTATGGGATGAATAGCTCCCTAAGAATAATTCCAAGAAAAGAGGTACAATTATCTCCTCCATGCTATGTATACAATTCAATCCCTGCATGTCATATTTCAATTTAAAACTTCTTTTCACATATTTCATTCTAAATTTCTCAGCATTCCAGAAAAGTGGGTCAACAAGTATTTTTCCCATCCTTGTTCTCTGACAATGAAACTGATGGTCAAGAAAGTTTGGAAGGTAATGGACAGGTGTGATGGCTTGTGTATACCTGCACAAATGTGCAAAATTGTGCACTTTCAAAATGTTCAGTTTACTATATTTTAAGTAAACCTCAGATCAAGCCATTTTGTTTCTGCTGAAGAAAATTGGAACACTTTGGAATCATGTAGAACTTGGTTCAAATTCAGCACCTTACTGCCTGTGTTGAACCATGTAAGCATTCACTTACTCATCTATAAAATGGGACTAATTGAGTATACCTGTCCCAGTTGTCCAAACATAAGAATTTGGTTTTTTTTTAAGTGGTAGATAAACTAGCGGTTTAACAGAGAGTATTTCACCTCCCTATTAGCGTTCAGAACACTATAACTACTTTGTTGATAACTTACCCAAAAAAAAGTTTCTGTAAAGATATTGCTATGTCATGCATTTATCAAGGAATAAATCTACATACTTTATTATAAATAGGTCACTGAGTTTGGTTACTAAGAGACTTTAACTCATTATAGGCTTTTAGTGGAACTATCAGGGTTCAGAAAGTTCCCATAATTCCTTGCTGTTGGAGGACTCCACAAAGCAGTAAGTCTAGCAATTGACCAGTTTCATAAAGACTCATTTGCTTTCATCTTTGTAGATGTGTGGAAGTTCAAAGAGAGCAGCTTATGTATTTCATGTAAGGAAGTTTATAATAACGAATAGGCAAAATATAATCTTGAATTGCTTTGCTATTTAGAAGGTATCTTTCTATCATTTCAACTGATTTTTCTTCTACCAGAAGTACAATACAAAGCAGAAAGCTTTGGAATCAAATAGAACTTGGCTCAATTACACTTACTTATTACCTCTGTGAACTTAGGCAATTCACTTCAACCCTAAATCTTCCATTTCCTCATCTGTAAAACAGGGACAATTATGCACATTTTTCTTGGTTGCTTTGTGAATACAATGTACATCTGTATGATACTGTGTGCAACAATAAATACATAACAAATGGATGCTGTTATTATATAATATTATAAGAAAAAGAATTTCCTGGGGCTGGAACAGTGGCTCAGAGGTTTCAGAGCTTGCCTGGCAAGCGCAAAGACCCAGGTTCAAACCCCAGCACCATGTATACAACTAAGTGTTGGAGCAACGAAAGCCATGTGAAAAACTAAAATAAAGTTGTTTCTCTCTTTCTCCATATCTCTCACTGTCCCTCTCTCTTAAAAAAAATTTTTTTTCCATTTAAACTGTTGGTACTTCCCCTGGTCTCTTTCCATCCAGTTGAGCCAATTATAGTCACATACATAAAGTATTATCCACACACATACGTATGTTTACTTATTCAAATAATATTTATTAAACTCCTACAGAACTATACAGCAAGCTAAACATTTATATAGTATCTTGTATGTACAATTTCAGAGAAGTGTTCAGTGCTTTAGAGTGTTTATCCATTGAATTCTGATCTTTTCCATAGTTATCATCTAGCTAAACCTTCTTCTATAATTACCTTTTCAAAATTTCAAAGCATCATTTAAATATTGTTAAAATTACAATACATTAAAACACCTAAAAAAGGCATGCATGTATTTGAAGAAGGAGAATTGGCAAAATACTGAATTTTTTATTGAAATCCTTCCTTTGCCATAACGCCAATTTTTTTTCTTTGGAATGCATTTATCTTCTTGAAAGTGAAAAATAAAATTGAAGTAATGAATAACATAATAAATGTCTAAATTAAGCAGTGTCCACTAACACTCCATTTAGAAACGTCACTTGGATTCCCACTTACACTCCTAGTCACACTGGGAGCACCAGCTTTCACAAGTGAATCTGTGTATCTGTCCGGATGGAGACCATGCCTGAGGCTGATAGAGGAGAGATTCTGTGGCTAAGCAACAGACTGGACCTCAGGGCGTATGGATTTTCATTCCAATTCTCTCCCTAATTTGTGGTGTACCCAAGTAATTTCTCAGCCAGTTTCTGCCTCTCTTACTAGGCTCGTAAAATGGTGTTCTTTGCAGTTATTCTTCGCCCTGACTCTGACTGGCTTTGAGCAAGCATTGTGTGTACAATTAAACCTTTAACTAGGTGTTCACATTTTGCCCAGTAGAGATCACATTCTCCCATTCAGAGCTTTGGCAAATGAGCCGCTCAGTTTCCAGCTGGTGTTCACTGGGAAAGGGTTTGGTATTGGCTGGCTCATCTGCACATTACTCTGCACCCTTCGGGGATGGATCAGCTTAAAATCCCCAAAGCATCAAGTCAACGGTTATTACTAAGCTGGGCTGTCCCCTCTAAACATGTAAAACTTGGAGAACAATGAAAAGTAGGTCTTCCTCCAAGACAACGAGATGTCCCATCTGGGAAATAAGGGCTTTGTTTCACATGTTCAATCGCCACTTACCGCAACCTGTTTAACAAAATTCTGTGCAAGGATTAAACATATTAATGTGCCCAAACTGAGGGATTTTAAACTAAATTTTTAGGAAGACTCAACATGCAATATTATCTCTTCAATTTTCACACTGAGTTGAAATCCACACATCCATCTTGCTACAGTAGTAAAAATTTATTCCCAAACTTCACACTTTAATGCTAATCTGAAAGATTTCAAGAATGTTATGTGGGGCAACGGTAGCCGCTACCTGCCCAAAGTAAATAAAATGCCAGTGGTTGGAAATCAGGGCCAGCCTGTGGTTTTAGGCACATCATTTGAATATCAGTTGGAGGCAGGGTAGACTGTGACAACTACCAATCCCAAGAAAGACAGAGCCTTGGAAGAGAAATAGGTCTTTTAATGCCTTGACCAATCTCAAGAGTCCAAAAGACAGGAAGTGCATGGGCCATGAACAGCAGTTGCCTGGGTTACTCCCCTGTCCTGTGTGGTCTTTAAGGTGGTGGCCACAGAAGCCCAAGGAAGCAGAACATCCCTGCCCCTGGTCTCACAGTTCAATCAAAACCCAACAGCACTGCAGTCAAAAGCACCTCTCCATGCTCAGGACTGAGGCCTAATGCAAGCAACACAACAGTAGATTACTAAAGCTCAGATTTCACTGCAGCATAGCAGACATGAGAACAGCTGTTCCTCTGTTTTAATATTCACTCCTGCAAAAGCCTGGCCCTTGCTCTTTATTCACTTTCTTACCTGGTCTTCATCCTGTCCAGGATTTTATGAATTTTCTTCCAAATAAATCGATTTAATTTTTGCTGCTGGTGATCAAGTAGTTAATGCCAAGAAAGAAGGCAGGCAGCCTGTGTCCAGCAGAGACCAAAGCCACTGCTGTACCGCTAAGGAACTGTCATTGGAAAATCGGTACTGGGCAAGGTCTTCACGGAAGGACTCAAGCTTTGCATTGACCCTTGACAGCTGGATGGGAACTAAATGAGTCCAGCAAAGGGAAGAGAGAGCATTCCAAAGAGAATGTTTCCATGTGTTGGAGAGTGAGGGAAATGAGCAGTGCAGAGGGGATAAACGTATGGAACAATTACGGAAATGTCAGATTTGGGAAGCGTTTTGGGCCTGACTAAAGGGATCGTGCATGTGAACTGATATCCTGAATGTGAAGTGATGAAACTGCTGAGCTGTGGCTACCGTCATTTAAACCTTCCGCAGTCATTTACCTTGTGCATTCCTGTTTCATTGATATTTTGGGGGCACATCATAGAAATTGATTTGAGGAATATTTTTTGTACCATCTCCTTCTAATGAGCCTTCATGAAATACAAAATCTAGAGACTTAATAACAAAACTCATGGGCTGAAGCCATGGCTCAACAATTAGGGTGCCTGCCTGGCATGCACAAGGACGCGCGTTTGAATCCCAGCACCACGTATACAATGAACTGTCACAGCAACAAAAGCCACATAAAAATTAAATATAAATTGATTCTTTCTCTCTCTGTCACTTTCTTTCTCTCTCTTTAAAAAAAATTATTAAAAAAAACTAACTTGCACTAGCTTTCTAGATATCATCTCTGCCATATACTCAGACATACTTAGAATTGGGATCTGAAGCTAATTCGACATGGGAAGCGACAGGCACATAGTTTGCTAGAGGAACTTTAGCAGAGGTGGTATGACAGCCTGGAGCTGGGGGTTTTCTGGACACTTCCCTGTTCCATGATGGCTTCTTGTCATAGCAACAGCAGCAGAAGGCCCTGAGCAGCACAGATGAGCAGCGTCGCTCCTACAGGGAACCTGGACACTCAGCCTATCTCCTGAGCCCTCTCAAAGATGCAACAAGCCACTTAACAAACCATAATAAATCTTGTTGTACTTAAATTAGCTGCACTGGGTCTGTTCTCTTTAAATGAACTTGACAAATATTTGTTCAATCTGTACCAGTTGGGGAAAAAATTATTATGTGATGAATGCTTTGTTGATGAATAGCATGTATAGGTACAAAAACACAGTGACATCTTCTTTGCTTCCTAAATTGTAAAATATTAAAATTCACAGTATTATTATCAAACCCAAAATATTTACGTTTTTAATGAAAAAATATCCTATTTATACAAATCTTGCTGGGTGTGGTGGCACATGACTGTAATCTCAACAATTCAGGAGGCTAAGGCAAGGAGATCACAAATTCAAGACCAGTCTCAACAACAAAGGGTCAAGAGGTGCTGGAGCAGTGGCTCAACAGTTATGGCACTTGCCCAGTATGCGCAAGGACGCGGGTTCAAATCCCAGCACCACGTACACAATAAAGTGTCTGAGCAACGAAACCACATGAAAAATTAAATAAAATCAATTCTGTCTTTCTCTTTCTCTGTCTCTTAAAACAAAAAGTATGATGCATATGTCACTTTCTGTGTTTCTAAAATTTTTAATTTATTTAATTAGAAATCATAAATCCATTCATCTGTTCAAGACGAATTTATTTAGCAAGAGTGAATCTCGATTATATGCAAAGTATTTTAATAGAGTATGGTAAAATTAATTATTGTGCTTTTTCTTTAAAGAAAGAAGGACAAAGAGAGAGACAGACAGACAGACAGACACAGACAGAGAGAATCAATTTTTATTGAGTTTTTCACATGGCTTTCGTTGCTCTAACACTTAGTTGCGTACCTGGGTGCTGGGGTTTGAACCCGTGTACTTGCACATGCCAGGCAAGTGCTGTAACCACTGAGCCACTTCTCCAGCCCCTTATTGTTGTATTAATGGTAAAATTCACCAAGAAGATTCTGTGATGCTTTTGATGAGATTTTTATTTGTTTATTTTTAGTGTGGCCTATTTATGGAGTTCACTCAAGGATTTAAAGTTCTTTTTCCCATACAAAAAGGAAACTAGGGGGTGGAATTGGTGGCTCAAGTTGGAGCGCTTGCCTCACATGTTTGAGGACCTGGGTTCAAACCCCAGCACCACATACACAACCAAGTGTCAGAGAATCAAAGGCCAGATGTAAAAAAGTAAATAAAAAATTGGTTCTCTCTTTCTCTCTCTCAATCTCTCCCTCAAAAAAAAAAAAAAAAAACCCAGACCCAAAGAATACTAGAACACTTATAGTAGCAAAAGTACCACTCAGCTTAGAAAAATGTAACTTTCATTTCAAATTAAAGAAACATTTCTATGGTTGCCAAGTGAAAGTAGTGAGGCTAGAGGCACTCGATACCACACCTGGTAGTGTAACACACTTTAAAACAAATAGTGAAGTCAAGTATTAGCATGATACTACATTTCCCATGTGCGGGACCATATCATGCATCATGTGTACATGAATTTCAAATGCATTAAAAAATCTTTACTACCAGAATGGCAATTATCAAGAATACAAATAATAATAAGTGCTGGTGAGAGGGGCGGGGGAAGGTACTTCCATATGTTATTGGTGGAACAAGCACTCTGGAAAGCAGTATGGAGATTTCTCTGAAAAACTAGGAATAAAACCACCACATGACTCAGAAATCCCACTCCTCAGTATTTATCCAAAAGAACTTGAATCAGCATACTATAATGGTAGAGGGATATCGGTGCTTATAGCAGTGCAACTCACAGTAGCCAAGTTATGAAGCTAGCCCAGATGCCTGTCGATGATGAACGGGGTAGGGAAATGTGGTATCTATATACATCAGAGTTTTACTCAGCCTTAATGAAGAATGAACTATGGCATTTTCAGGTAAATGGATGGAAATGGAGAATATTTTGCTAAGTGATATAAATCAAACTCAGAAAATCAAGAGTTGAAATTTTCTTTCATATGGAAAATTTGGACCAAAATAAGGAGGGGAGGAAGATAGAGGGGTTGGATAACAATGACAGAAGGAAGGTCAGTGGGGAAATAATGTGGAATAAATTTGCCAAAGTTATGCTATGTGCTTGTGTAAATATGTCACAGTGAATTCCACCTTTGTGTACATCTATAAAGCACCAATTAAAAATAAATAAATGATGGGGCTGGAGTGGTGGCTCAGCGGTTTCGGTGCTTGCCTGGCATACACAAGTACAGGGATTCAAACCCCAGCACCACGTACACAACTATGTGTTGGAGCAACAAAGACCATGTGAAAAACTAAATAAAGTTGTTTCTCTCTTTGTGTCTCTCTCACTGTCCCTCTCTCTTTAAAAATAAATAAATAAATAAATAAATAAATAAGTAGAAGGTAGACCAGTAGAGGAAACAGAATGGGGGGAAAGAGGAGGGAAGGGAAAGCTGGGGGCACTCTTGGGTGGAAAAGGAGTAAATTAAATTTCACACTTGTATGATTATGTCAAAATGAACCCAAGTATTGTGTACAACTATAACACACTAATAAAAGCAAAAAAAAATAAATTAATGCAAATTATTCCATGTTGATCTTGTTTTGTATTTGTTTAATGCAATAGTTAAACAAACTCTAATGAAATTGAACATCATGTGGATCATCAGATATTTAACACTTATTTCTGTTGGTTTAAATATCAAGTTATTTATCTTGAAATAGTGTACTTTTTTCATTATTTTAGGAAAATATGCCAATGGATATTGAAGCAATGAAATTTTAAGAATAGAAATCTGCAGCCAGCAGTGACTCAAAGGAGTCAACCTCATATGGTATTTATGAGGCACCTACCAAGTGTGAGGCATTGACTTCAATTCTGGGGTGTGGATAGGTACACCTAAACCACACAACAACCATAAACCATGGATGAAGATAAATCACAGGATTGCTAACTCTGCATTCATATCATGGTTGAGTTTTTCACACAGTGAGGGATGCAGCTGGGCCTCCCAGACACTTCTAAATGTGCTCAGCAATGAGAGACAAAACACAGTCAGTGTGTGTCTAAACACCTAACTACGTGCTTCTCTTCTTACTCTTCTTATAGAATGCTTTTTCATTCTGAAGGTGAATCTGCTTCCTGGAATTTATGCTCCAATGCAATTTGGAGTTCTTAAAATCATAATCTCCTTAACTTAAACATTTTGCATTTGCATGAGGCACCAGGGAATATGAACTGCTGCCCTAATTGAAGCATGACTTAATAAGCCATCCATGAAGCCAGGATAGACCCTGAACTATAATCCCAGCTTCAAGGCCACTTGCTGCGTTTCTTTGGCTTAATTGAATAATGCACCAGAATTTTTAGTCCCCTAGTTTGTTGAAAGAAATAAACAGTGAGGGTAGGCACCACTGAAAAACTGAATAAATTAGGGTGGGGATTTTTTTTTTGCCATTTTTGTAGGGATGAGCTTTATATGTAAAGTCGTGTTTGGTGAAAATGGAGTTTGTTCTTTGAAAGCTTGTGCTGCAGTAGAAAAGTCCACCTAAACCTGTGTGTTAAGCTCTGGTTGTTGGCTATTTACTTTTGAATCCATTATGGTAATTACATAATTAAGTAGTATGCTAATTGGTAATTCAACAAATCAACATGGTAAGAGATCATAATAACAAACAAAGTAGCAATGGATGTGCTGATAGTAAATATATCTCAAAGGGTACCGTTCAATGAAAATTTCCAGGCACAGCGCACAGGAGATTCTATGAGGTGTGCTTCAGAGAGAGAGGTTCTGACCCAGTGGTGTGGTAAGAAGTTCTGCGGAGTCCCTAAGACCATGTGCATTTCATCCTCATAAACTCTCATGCCTCTCAAAGCCTGATCCAAATAAGGTGGTGAGTAAGTGCACACGTAAGCTACAAATGTCTCCTCCGCAGTGTTGTCTGGGCATTGTTGGTTACATCCAAAATCAATAAAGATTGTAGAAATTCTTTTTTAAGAGGGTCTGAAATAATGAACTGGTAAGAATGGAGTAAACTTGATGAAATGTCATAGCCCTATTAAAAGTAGTTTTAAAGACTATGTAGCAGGCTGGAGCAGTGGCTCAGCAGTTAAGGGCGCTTGCCTGGCATGAGCAAGGACTCAGGTTTGAACCCTAGCACCACATACACAAGGAAGTGTTGGAGCAAAGAAAGTCACATGAAAAACTAAATAAAATTGATTCTCTCTATCTCTCTCTCACTGTCCCTCTCTTTAAAAAAAAAATTGAAGACGATGTAGCAGTAAATAAAAATATTTATAGTAGCAAATTAAATGAAAAGCAAAGCAGACGAAAACTGAATGTACATATGCCCTAGTACCCTGCCATTTCACTTTGAGGAATACAGCAAACAAAATGTGTCCCTGCATTTTCACCAAAAAAATGTGGTGTACAGGGAACCCAAGTGGGGGAAACCATGGAATGGCATCAGCTTTGGCTTGCTCTATCATTATACATTTGTTCTTTATTGTTTGACAGTGATTCCCTCCCAATTGTATGACCATCTATAACAAATTTTAAAAAAAAGACAAATACTGCAAAAAAAAAAAATGTGGTGTACATATATATTCACCAAAAGACAGGGAGAGGACCTTTCAAAGAAACTGTTTATTTGCTCTGCTATTGATGAACTCTTAAGAGAAACACCCCTAGGCAACATCATACTTTTTATTATTCTAATAAAATTTATAAAAAATAAATCATTACTATTTTAAACCCAAACTAAGGATTGGAAATCAGTTCAATCGGGACTCAAATACAATGACAGGAGATAGCAGTTTTAAAAGTTAAAGCATCATCTCCTTTCTAACCTTGGGTGGTCACTTCAGAAGCTGGGCAACATCCTTAAAGCCTGCGTCTGAAGATTGCTGTCCAGCCGGTCACCGGGATTTGTTGAGTGCTCCTTTGGCCAGCTGTAACGGGCTGCACCTGTTGCCTTCAAGTCCCCACAGCATGCCAGGGTGTAATGTGGGGTGCGACTTTTCCCATTCACTTTGTGCTCAGCTCTCTGCTGCGCTCTGGGAAACACCACCACAGCAAGACAGCAGCCATTCACTTCAGACGTGCACGAAGCCCCAGGAACAGGAAAGTCAGCAGTAGAGCTGCAAAGCTCCAGCTAGAGATGGTGCTGGCAGGACATGGACAAAGAGGACTGAAGGAACAGCAGGAGCCAGAGATGGCACTAGGAGCCACGGGGGAGAAGCTGTGCACTGTTCACTTGGTATAATGACTGTCCCAAGGTGAATTCATAAAAGTAACAAATCGTGACATCTCATTATGTGCTGACTTCAGTGTCAGCCCTCAGTCAGCATGACCAACTGACAAGCTAAAAATAAAACCAGTGATAAGAATCCCAAATCCCTTGGTCCCTGACACCGTGGGAACTGTGTATGGAGCGGACAGCTTCAGCCTTTGACAGCTTCAACTACTTCAAATAATAGAGCGTCACTTAACTAGTTAAAATAGTTTGAAGATTCTGCAGTCACTACTTCAAAATAAAAACCCTGCCTCCTGTATTTTATCCTATCTGAATACCACAACTAGTAAAGGGCAGAGGAGGTGAAAGTCTAACTCTGCAAACCCATCAGAGAACATTTGGAAGCTCCAAATGTTCAGGCAGATACCAAGCTGTTTATCTCTCCTGTCCGAAGGTAGGGGCTTGTTTCTGGCTTCTTCTTGGAAGACCATTTATAGAAAGCAACAAATGTCTGCTGTTTACAAAACACCATCTGTTCTTCTGACATGAAAATTATAATTCTGCAGTTGTTTCACTGAAAACTTTCCATGCCCCCCCAACACAAACAGCAAAGCCAGGTCAGGTGCCTGAATCTGTCCTAGGAGACCAGCTGCAATACTTTGTATTCCAGGTATAAAAACAGGAAGAAATTTAAATTTAAATTTAAATTCAGATTTAAATTCAACTGGTGGCAAAAGGATTTGCTTGTCTAAATATTTAAAATATTATTATTAAAGTTAAGTCACCATTACTCCCTCCAAAATAATCTCATTGGAAAATGAACCCAACGCTGAAATTTTAGATGGGAAATCCTCTCCTGAGGGAGACTCTATAAAATGCTACATTTCTTTAAGGACAGAGTGTCAGAATTAAATATATTAATGGCCGGAAACAACTTTACATTTCTTTCCATATCTTACATATCTTTCCATTCAACAAGAATAGCTCAGAACCTACTACCTGTCAGACAAAGGGCAAGCACTAAAGAGGATAAAAACATGAACGGAAGTCTTTTTGAGTTTTCAGTCTTATGGAAATTGACATCAATGGTAATAATTCAAGGGAATGTTAAGACTTTATTATGAATCACTTCTAGGGCTGGGGATGTAGCTCAGTGGTAGAGTACTTTCCTGGCATGCACAAGGCCCTGGGTTTGATCCCCAGTACTGAAAAAAAATGAATTAATTAATGAATGAAGGACTTCTACATGTCCAACATTATACCAGATGCCAGGGATACACCAATATTCCAGATTCAAGGAGTTGATGGTAGACTGGGAATGGCAGACACACAAGCAAAACAGTTACAAAACAATATGTTAAGGACTAAAACCAAGTGTATAAAATGTGTGCCATTACAGTGGCTCCGGAAAGCAATGCGGAGACTTCT
Organism: Aplodontia rufa; assembly: GCA_004027875.1. Taxonomy (NCBI): domain Eukaryota; kingdom Metazoa; phylum Chordata; class Mammalia; order Rodentia; family Aplodontiidae; genus Aplodontia; species Aplodontia rufa. The sequence continues at coordinate 43,914 of PVKS010008621.1, read as the reverse complement.
CAAAAAATTAGGGTTGGATCCACCATATGACCCAGCTTTCCCTCTTCTGGGTATTTTCCCAAAGGAGTTAGAATCAGCACATTACAGCAACACAGCAAAATCAATATTCATAGCAACTCAGTTTACTGTAGCTAAATTATTGAATCAACCCAGATGCCCCTCATTGGATGAATAGATCCAAAAGCTGAGGTATATATATGTACAAAGGAGTTCTACTCAGGTATTGGAAACTACAATATTGTGGCCTTTGAAGGTTAATAGATGGCAGTGGAAGAAATCATGCTGAGCAAAGTTAGCCAAACCCAGAAAGTCAAGGGTCAAATATTTTCACTCCTTTGGGGAGGCTAGAGCTAAACCCAGGCTTGGGTGAAAATTAGTGAAACTCATATATTGGACCCACCAAGGACATAGTAACACATAATCTAGGGGAACCATAGGCATGTGACAGGGGGTGAGGGGAGAGTCAGGGGAATGGGAGAGGGAACAAAGATAGGGAGAGATCTAGAGAGACAATCAATAATGTAGCATAATCTTTACACCCCCCAGAAGTCAAATATTATGTATGCAACCATTTAATTCTGGAAAATGGAAAATTCACAAATATATATATATATATATATCTTAGTCAATTGTATTTGTTAGGGGCATAATATAGAAAATCAAGATACCAGGGTGTGGGAGATGAGGTAACTATAGTTTATGATCAAATGCGTATCATATTGGTACTTTATACACATTTATGATTCTATAACAACTCAGCTCCTTAATAAAAATAAATAAATAAATAAATAAATAAATAAATAAATAAATAATGTGTACTGGAAAATGACAGAGAAAATGGCTTGTTGAGCCACCCAGGGAAATCAAATGACCAACTGACTCTGGCCCATGACAGTGGAGTGGGGCTTTAAAGAAAGGGAAGGACTTTTCCACAGAGAGAATAGTTGCCATCGTTGAGGTTGGTGAGAGAGAGGATCTTCCAAGCAAAATAAAATACATCATATGACCCCAATGTGAGAAATAAGGGGATTCCTTCCTGTGTGTTATTCTGATATAATTATTGAAGATCAAACTTATTCTCTCTCCAAATTGTTGTTTTGGACAATAAAGCCTATAATCAACCTAGTGATTGTTCATAATTACTGGAACGTTGGACATATTGGAGAAAATGAATGAGAATGAAAAAGCAGGCTAAAAGAATCAAGATACTTTTTTCTTTAGGAAGACAAAGGGAACACAGCAGAAATGCTTCAGTAAGGTTGTATCAGAATTTGTGCATTCAAAAATAAAATTGATTGGCCCTTTAGAAAGTGGACGGTAAGTAATGCTGAGAGTCTGATGTTACAGGACTCAGATAAAGAACTAACATTTCAGTCCTGGTACAATCAATGAGACCGTAAAGAAGGATAACCAAGGAAGACACTCAGATATCTTTTCTCATTCCCCACTGAAACAGTTTCTAAACCTTTATCATACCTTTCAAATCCCCAACCATGCATACCAGACCCCATGTGAGGGTCTAACTTCCAAGCCCTAACTTCAAAATGTTTCCCATCTCTCTCTCTTGCATCTTTATTCTTACCTTCATCTAAAAATATAAATAATACTCATATTTTAGTCAGCTTTTTTTCACTACTGTGACCAAAAGACCTGACAAGCATAACTTTAGAGAAGGAAAAGTTTACTTGGCACTCAGAGTTTCAGAGGTATCGGTCCTTTGATGGCCAACTCCATTGGCCTGAGGCTGAGATGAAGCAGAATGTCATGGTGGAAGGGGATGGCAGAGAAAAACAACTGGGGACACAGCACCAGCAAGCAGAGAGAGAGTCTTCTCATTGACAAAATATATATACCCCAAAGGCATGCCCCCTAGGGACCCACCTCCTCCTGCCACACCCTACCTGCCTACAGTTACCACCCAGTTAATCTCTATGAGGTATTAATGCACTGATTAGGTTAATAGTCACACAACACAATCATTTCACCTCTAAACTTTCTTGCGTTGTCTCACACATGAGCTTTTGGGGGCCACCTTATATCTAAGCCATAACAACTGATTTCTTCATCTTTAAAAACTTCCCCCTAGGGCTGGAGCAGTGGCTCAGCAGTTACTGTGCTTGCCCAGCATGCGCAAGTACACGGGTTCAAACCCCAGCACCCACATACACAACTAGGTGTCAGAGCAACAAAAGCCATGTGAAAAACTCAATAAAAAAGTTGATTCTGTCTCTCTCTCACTGTCCTTCTCTCTTTAAAAAAATTAAAAAATTAAAAACTAAAAAAAATTTAAAAATAAAAAATAAAAAACTCCCCCCCAAAGTTCTGCTCTCTTCTCTCATGCCTTGTATTTCTATAAATCTTTTTTTTCTAATATGTTTTGGTTTCTTTAAAATTCTTTTATTTATTTATTTGTTTGTTATTTGTTCGACACAGTCTTACATATTGGAGGGAACTGTTACATAATCGTGCATACATGGATATTGACATAGAGTAAGTTGAGGCCAATCCTAGATCAGATCTACCCCGCTTCATCCATTCCCCAAGCTCATGTCTCCTGTGTAATTTTGCCATATTATAGTTTGAAATGAGCATACACATGTATAATAATTGTTGACATTTCTGAGGTCCTCTGCCTGTCTGTGTATAGCTAGGCCTCTAATGAGAGTTGAGTATTCCCCATTGTATTGATAACCCCCATTATCCCTCCCTTCCCTCCCAGCCTCCCTCTCTTCTCTCCCCATCTTCATAGGTATGTATGGTTCACCCCACTTTTTGAAGTTCACCCACAGTGACGTTATTACTTAAACTCAGCTGTCTGTCGTTCTGTCATATGTATATATCTTGAAAGAATGGATGGCATTCATCATCCTCTGCTCTCTGCTATCTCGGCTATTAAGTAAGAGCAAAACCAGCATCAATGATCGCAATAGTAATAACTAACACCTATTGAGCCAAGTACAAACGCTATGCTTTACCCGCTCTGGTTTATCAATCTTACCTCAACCCATAATGTGGGTTCTATTATTACTCCTTTTTCACTGATGAAGAACAGAATTTGAGTAACTCCATCTCAAACAATAACTCTTAGGTCATCAAAAGAGCCACCCTCTGAGGAACGTTAGCCAGGGGAAGCTGATGGCTGTATACTGATGACTCCTGATATAAACAATTCCTGAATTGATTATTCTCTTTTAAGCTTCAGGCCAATCTTTAAACTTCCTACAGGGCATTTCCACTTGAATAATCTGCTGGAAATCCAAAGGCTACATGCTCAACACTGAACCTATAATTACTCCCTTCAATAGTTGTCCCCAAGACCCTTCTGTTAATCTACACTAGGTACTAGAGAGTAAACCTTAATTTTTCTTTCTCTACCCTCCTTCCTTCCTCAACCTCCACTACCAGCTATTCTCCAAAGATATACCTCCAAAATCTCCCACTCAGCCCTGCCTTCCTCCTTCTTCACTGCCCAAATATAAGTCCCATATCATCTTGACTCTAAGGTGATAATAACTTCACACTTCAGTCTTACAACCTCTCCAATCCCTCCTCCACATGTCAATCACAGCGATGTTCCTTACACAGCTGTGACCCTGTCATCTCCATGCTGAAAAACTTGAAAGTCCCATCTGGTGTAGTGGCTCATGCCTATCATCCCAGTGACCCAGGAGGCTGAGACAGGAGGATCCAACTTAGAGGCCAGTCTCAGCAATTTAGCAAGGCCCTACGATTCAGTGGTTAAGCACTCCAGGGTTCCATCCCTGGTACCAGAACACACACACTTTAAATTCTCAAAATTTTTGAATTTTTTCAATTCTTCCTGGAGAAGAAAGAGTCATCATTACCTTCAGAAGTCCCCAGCCTATCCACACATTGGGATAGTGCTCATTACATTTACATGAGCATCAGGTGTGTTCCCCCTCAGCCCAGGTTGTATCTGTCTTGGTGGTGAAGATCTGGCCCTATTCTCCCTTGCATACTCCACATCGAGTGCAGCATCAGTGTGAAGTAAGAGTCCATTTAATCCATTGGTGTTGAAATGTCTAGGGGATAATCATACAATATCAGGTCTAAGCACACTGGAGTTTTCAAATGTAAGGACGGCTTAAAGCAAACGTCTCATGAGAAGGAAATGGTAGTAAGAAAAGTGTCCAGTATCTCCAGCCTCAAGCAGAAGGTGCCAAATCTCACAGAAAACCTTGCCACAAAGAGATTTTCTGAACCAAGTTCTTCTGGTCAGGTGCGCAGGTGAGATGAGCAGCTTCCCGTTTTGAAGACTGCTCTGAAGCTTTGGAGGTTTCTCCTTCCTATCTCCCTTTATTTTTCCTGAACCCCCTCTTCGTTAAGAATGTTAATAGCCTTTTAAAAAAAATCTATACCTTGTCATTAGGCTCTCGTAAAGAGCACAGCACAGGTCTGGCAGGTGAACTATTACAGTGCTGGCCATGGAGACAGCTGCAGACCTTTCCCAGGGACATCAGCTGGTATGCAAAGGGTAGAATGTGACCTTAAGATGAAACTGAATGCCAAGTCAAAATTCATTTAACTTATATCTTATTTATGATTCAATGAATTAATAATCAAGGATATTTGCATGGGCAAGTTTTTAAGCAGTAGAGTACCCTTTGATTGAGTTAGTATTTCTCTTCAAATTATATTTAAAATATTAGCATAGTAGAGCACACTGAAGTGAAGTGAAATCCAAAACCCATTTGTGAAAATTCCTCATTCCTTAGGCAGATATTACCAATCCAAATTAGTTAGCAGACAACAAGAGATACCACAACATTTTGTATAAGCTAAAGAACATCTGTGACAATTTTTGTTGTGATAGAATTTTCTTATAGTAAAATTAAATAAAAATATGGTGCTCGATTAGTCTAATAGCTTCTAACCCAAAGCAACACCCCTGAGCACTATTTTTCTAATTCATGTGTAAGAACTCTTCTCAAGTAAGAATCTACTTAAATCCAAAAGTAATGAAGTACATAGGAATAAATACTATTCATCTATCAAAAGACGGAAGTATATGAAGTGGTTCTTGATGTCCTCAAAATTATAACTGCTACTGGCATGAATCTGAAGCCTTCTCCAGCCACCCCAAATCTCTAATTCCTGCTTGACATATATACATCCCAATCTTTCTTCTGCAATATTTTATATGTATTCATCTATAGATAGATAATGATAGCTTTGAGGTCTTTATATTGCTGCAAACATTATTCTGAAACTTATTTTCACTAAATCTTGACTAAGGTCAAGAGCTGGACACCAGGGTGCACATCTGTAATCCTAGCTACTCAGAAAACTGAGTCAGGAGAATCACAAGCTCAAGATTGGCTGGAGCAATTTAATAAGATCCTGCCTTTCTCTTTTGTTTGTTTGCTTGCTTTCTGATACCAGGGATTGAATACAGGGGTAATTAACCACTCGGCCAAATTCTCAGAGCTTTTTTATTTTTATTTTCAGACAGAGTCTTGCTAAGTCCCTCAGGACCTCACTACATTGCTGAGGCTAGCTTTGAACTTGCAATCCTCCTGCCTCAACCTCCTGAAACTCTGAGATTATGGGTGTATGCCACCATGCCCAGGAACCTTGTCTCATTTTAGAAGGTCTGAGGGTGTAGCTCAGTGATTGAGTTGACTAGAATGCACAAGGCCTTGGTTCCAATTCTGACTACTGCACATGCACAAGAGCATACACACATGCACACATACAAAAAACAGATGACCAAGAGTCAAGCTGAGTCAAACTTCAGCTCCATCCCTTTATCACCCGGGACCCCGATCGAGTAACTTACTCCCCTCCTTGTCTCGGTCTTCTCTACTGGAAGGTGAACATCATATTAGAACCCTTGTAGGGTTTTTGTAGGTTTAAATGAAAATCTTTTACAACAGTGACATAAAGATAAGCATATAAACTCCATCTGTACTAATTTGTTCGTATTAACAGGCACTGTCATCTCTCTTATTCTTAATTACAGAATGCTTTTCTAGATTCTGAAGGATCTTCATGTGGAATCCCTGCAGATCCCTTGCATCTTGTGGTTTTAAACAACACTTCACACCAGGAGCCCTCACATTTGTGTCTGTGGGTTGGATCTTTACCCTGAACTGCAGCTTCACCTACAGAATGGCCTTCTCTGCACCTCTAGCAGGTCAACCCTGGGCTCCTGCCCTTCCTGCCCCACCCTTCCTGCACTCTTCTTGCTCATCAGAAGAAAGCCCTTGGAATCCTCTCTGATCATCACCCTATCTGCAGGAACGGCTGGTGGCCCCATCTTCCATACACACCATTGATCATCTGACCTGTTCTCACATTCACTACCACCACTCTGTCGCAGCTACAGACACTCCACGGCTGGTTCAGTCATCTGGTTTCTTACAATAGCCTCAGAACTGTTCCCGTGACCTCTTCAGTCTCTTCTTCCTACAGTGTCACTCATACCATTCTATGGAAACATAAAGCAGACCACATCATACCTCTGATCAAAACCTTGCAACGACTTCCCTTTAGTCAGAATCAACACCAAAGTCCTCAACAGCTACAAGCCCTCATACGAAGTCACCCACTTGTAACCTCACCTCTGAGTTATCTTTCTTGCTCACTTTGCTCCAGCTACCTGGCCTTGTTGATGTTCTCCACACCACCAGGCATGCTCTGACCAGAGGGGCATCCGCCACAGTACTAGCAAGCAGTGAGGGTCAAAGTTCCAGGTTCAAGTGCCAGCTCCACCACCTTACAAGCTGTTTGAAGCCAGAGAAAGCCCTTAGGCGTTCTCAGCCTCCGTATCTCATCCACAAAATGATGACAGGACCTCACTCATGGGGGGATTCAATGAACAGAAAAAGTGTTCAATGTGTCACCTGCTACCTAATAAATCTTGTTTATCAGTAACTATTGTTGTTACACCACAGTATACTCAAGTGCTCAATACAGACATTTAAAATTGTTTCCATTCTCTTATAACCTGAAACTAAACTCAGCGTGCTTAGATATCATGGCTCAAGCGAGCAGGGTGTGGGTGCTCCATTTCAATGCTTATGAAATCTTGGAAATTTGACTTAAGTTTCTGTTTACTCAGTGTTGGATAACTACGATCTAAATAAAATTCCCAGGGAACTACTTACTTTGTATTTTGTGTAGCAATAGAGATTTGCAATTGTCTTATCTGAATCTGGAAATACATCCTGCCTTTTAACTACTTTGAGTCACTGTTCATAGAATATACATTCCATGTATTGCCAAACTCAATGGCACATGCATATAATCCCAGCTGCTCAGGAGGCTAAGAGAGGACAATTACAAATTTGAGACTAGCCTGGACAACTTAAGAAGTCCTCTCTCAAAATGAAAAAAATTAAAATATGCTCAATTGTAGAGCATCCCTAGGCTCCATCCCTAGGAACATGAAGGGAATCCATTCACATATTTAACAAGATTGCTCATTTAACATCATAATCCCTCTCTTAATTTTTTATTCTCTATCTGGAAATACCTATAAAATTTTTTGTTTATATTAATACATTGAAACACTGTAATCAATCATGCTTCACAATGAATTAGTATTTATTTTCACATGAAAAGTGTAATGAAATGTTAGTGGTAGAATCAAAGTTTATGCTATTTAAAGAAAAATGAAGGTACATGTGTAGATTGATTTGTTTTAACAGACACTGTAAGAAAAATTTACAATGCCATCATTTTAAATCAATCTAAAAATTTTGTTAATATTTGACACCATATTCTAAATATTGCACAGAAATGACTTAATGTCCCCACTATATATTATATATTTAATCTCCAAGTAAAACTAGAATTTGGTTTGCATTTAAAATCAGAGGGGCTGGAGCAGTGGCTCAGCGGTAGAGCAGTTGCCTGGCATGTGTGACGACCCAGGTTGAAACCCTAGCACCACATATACAACTAAGTGTCAGAAAAACAAAGGAAAAAATAGATGAAAAATAAATAAATTGACCCTCTTTATAAAAAATAAAAATAAAAATCACTGCCAGGATCGTAGCTAAGTGTTGGGGCACTTGCTTTCAGCGTTTACAAGGGCCTGGATTCAGGCTCCAGCACTACAAAAAAGAAAACAATCATAATCAAAATCAATTACATAAAAATCGTCTTTCTGATAAAATTTATTATTCACCAGAATACATAATGAGGCAACTAAATTAGAACATTGATTTATCCAATTAATTTTACTGTAGATTGCTCCATGTGCAATATCTTGTAAATTCAATAAAATTATTATTTAACTCAGACTTGAGAAAGCACATTCAACAAAAATTTGAAGGAGTGAATATTATATTTATATCCCATTAGCATATAAGGACTCTGGGTGACATTTCAGAAAACTGAAGCATTTTGAGATCCACTTTTTCTGAAGGATAGTAAATGATTCTGAATTAAGTCAAGGAAGTAATATTCAATGGTATGAGGTTACCATTCATGTTGAGATACAATAATGTGAATCACTTATTTGACATCAATAACCACTAGAAGAAAGGAGTCCTAGCCTCAACTTAGAATCAAGCTTATGTAATACAAAGAATGCGTGAGAATAAATAAATAACTTCATAATAAATCTTTAGAGCTTCCAGTTATTTTAATAGTTTAGTATTAATTATTTTAATACTGAAACTTCTTATTAGAAAATAACTCTGAGTCTATTGAGGTGCCACACACCTTCAATCCCAGAGGCTTGGGAGTCTGAGACAGAAGGATTGCAAATTAAAGGCCAGTCTCAGCAACTTAGTGAGGCCCTAAACAATTTATTGAGACCCTGTAGTGAAACTCATCAACATGTACATCAATGAGTCACTAATTAAAAAAAAAATAAAAACAAAAGCTGTTAGTAAATAACAGACCAGTAGAGTAGAGGGAAGAGAATGGAGTGGTGGGGGTGGGGGTGGGGAATACTGGGGACTGAACTAGAATAATTTATACAGCATGCTTTTATACAAACGTCAATGTTCATCCTATTATCAAGTATATCTAACAAGTATAGTGGAGAGGAAAGGAGGGGAAGGGGAAATAGTGGGAACTGAGTCAAAACAAGGTACAACCCAAGCTTTTATAACTATGTCAATGTATATCCTATTATCACATATGTTTAAAAAAACAAGGTGGGTGGAAGGGAGAGGAAGGGAAATTAGAACAAGTTAAACTTCATGCTTTTATAATTATGCCATTGTATAATCTTATGTCGTATATGCCTTTAAAAAGAATCAATAATAAAAAAATAACAAATGGGCTGGGGATGTGGCTCAGTGGTTTACCACCCCTGGGTTCAGTCCCCGATACCAATAACAATAATAACAGTAATAATAAACAGCAATAATAATAATAGATAGAAAATAATTACATGAAGTGTAAACTATTAATATTGTTAGCAATTATTAATTACAAATTGATTCTATTCATCATCTCAATATACCTGGGGAAATTAATGAAAGCTATTCGAGACTGAGTTCATTTGTTTTATTTATTTATTTATTTAAAGAGAGAAGGACAGTGAGAGAGAGACAGAGACAGAGAGAATCAATTTTTATTTTTTACATGGCTTTCGTTGCTCTGACACTTAGTTGTATACGTGGGTGCTGGGGTTTGAACCTGTGTACTCGTGCGTGCCGGGCAAGCGCTGTAACCACCGATCCACGGCTCCAGCCCTTCATTTGTTTTATTTAACTTTATTCTTCATGCAATCTGTGTTCTTCCACTTAACATTCTACTTGTAAAATGTGAAAACAAATTTATATTAAAACACTAGGTTGCTTTTGTAAACTATAGGTTTCTCGATTGTCACTACAGAGGACAAATGAGGTATCAAATTAAATTTTTCATATTTATTTTCTTATAAAAACAAACTTACATTTCGGTGACTTTTATTCAAACTCACTACTGCTAAATTGCAAAATGTTGTCTTTGTCCTTAAGACCATGACTGAGAACTTTATCTGTATTCAAATTGCCTACTGGTTTGTGGTATTTCAATAATAAAACAGCAGGATTGAAGGCTCATGATGAGAAATCTGACTAATTACCTGTTAGATGATAGATGGTTGTAACTCAGCAATGCCAGTCACTGAAAACAAAACACTTCGAGATATCAATCAGCTTCCTGACAAATCCAATTTCCTTCACATTCAGTGGACAATGAATGGGAATTTCACCTCTACATCTACATAGCACAGTTTTAACTTTAAAATATGCATAATGATATTTTAATAAAGTACATTTTTAAGTAAATTAGTATTTAAAGACCTGACATATTCATATTTCAATCTCACAGCTTTTAAATAGATAGATGGTGGAAATAATTAACATTGTAAATCTGTATTGTATTCCATTGTGGAGGGCAAGGTGTACTTAATAGTAGTTTTCCTATTTTCTTTCTACATTTACATTTAACTCAAATTATTCACAACAACTCTAATGGCTGTGTTCACTCTCTTCATTTTTTTAAATTTTGTTGTAAATGAGTTGGATGAACATTCTACATGAGATGCAAAAAGCAGAATGCCCAATTAACACTGCCACATACCAGCATGTGGGCAGAGCTACAGCAAAGAGAGATTGAAACATGGAAATTGAAAACGAGCCCAGAGAAACACCTCTTTCTCCCTTATGAGGAGTGACTGCCTAGTCAACATGTGGAATTTATAGCTCTCCTCAATAAGCTATAACCTTTCATATCATTTCCTACGTTAAAACGAAGAAAATTAAAGATGGCAGAAGAGTGGAGACAGGAAGAGAACTTGTTTGCTTCCTGTTTATTGAAGATAAATGATCTTGCCTTCACAGACCAAAAAGTTTGAAAGTATATAGTCTATAACCAGGCACATACAAACATTCCTGGTAAGTTGACACAACTTCACAGAGGGACAATTTGACAGCAGCTCTCAAAATTTAGACACATAGAAGCAGCAGGCCACTCTAGGAATGTCTCCAATAATTATCAATTACCTCATACACCCCGTTAATGCTCACTATGGTATTGCCTGGAACAGCAAAACAGATTTCTAAACTGGAAATTGACGCAATACAGTCCTTTGAAAATTGATGAGAGTAGATTTTAAAGGTTCATACCGCACATGTACACACAAATAAGTACACAAGATGACAGACATGTTAATTAGCTTTATTTAATCATTCCACATGTGTGAATACAACCATTACCATGCACAAAATTTGTATATATCATTTTTATTTAATTTATCAATTAAAATAAATTTTTATTTTTTTTTAAAGAGAGAGAGGGACAGTGAGAGAAAGAAAGAGAGAATCAATTTTATTTAGCTTTTCATGTGGTTTTCATTGCTCTGAGACTTCATTGTACATGTGGTGCTGGGGTTTGAACCCAAGTCCTCCCACATGCCAAGCATCACAACCGCTGAGCCACTGCTCCAGCACCAATTAAGGTAATTTTTTTAAAAACACAATCAAAGCCTAAAAATGTTTCTTTGTAGATAAATAAATAATATGTGCACTTCCACAAAAAGCAAAAGAGTGTCTTTTTTTCTTTTCACATTTTTGTTGGTGCATTATAGTTGTACATAATGACTTGTCGCTACATATTCATACATGCACACAATATAGCAATATAATTTGGCTTATATCCCTCCCCAGCTCTTTTTCCCTCCCTCCATCTCTTTAGCCCCTGGCCCCTTTCCTTTACTGATCTCCCTATAATTTTCATCAGATCCCCCGCTTACACAGACCTTTCTTTTCCTTTTTCTTCTCTATCTTCCACATATGAGAGAAAACATATGACCCTTGACCTTCTGAGTTTGTCTTATTTTGCTTAACATAATGATCTCTAATTCCATGCATTTTCTTGCAAATGATATAATTTCATTTTTCTTTGTGGCTGAATAAAACTCTGTTGAGTAATATATAGACCACAGTTTCTTTATCCATTCAACTGTTGATGGACACCAAGACCTGTTCCATAGTTTGGCTACTGGGAATTTTGTTGCTGTAAACATAGGTGTGCATGTATTACTATAATATGCTGACATTGATTTTGAGGGTAAGTACTGAGATGTGTTATAGCTGGGTCATATGCAGGTTCCATGCCGAGTCTTTTGAGACACCTCAGTGCTGATTTCCATAGTGGTTGTACTAATTTACAGTTCTCTATTTTTTTTTTTAAAGTGAGAGGGACAATGAGAGAGGGGGGGAATTTTTATTTAGCTTTTCATGTGGCTCTCGTTGCTCTGAGACCTTGTTGTGTACGTGGTGCTGGGGTTTGAACTTGCGTACTTGCGCATGCCGGGCAAGCACTGTTACCACTGAGCCACCGCTCCAGCCTCTAATTTACAGTTCTACCAAGAGTGTGAAAATGTTCCTTTTTTTCCACATCATCTCCAGCATTCATTATTGTTTGTCTTCTTGAGCATTGCCATTCCGACTGGTATGAGACGAAACTTCAACGTAGTTTTGATTTATATATTCCTAATTGTTAATGATGTCACATATTTTTTCATATATTGGTTTTTCTTCCTTTGAGAAGACTGTTTAATTAATTTGTCTATTTATTAATTGGGTTTGTGGGGGTTTTGGTGTTAAGTGTCTGAGTTCTTTGTGTACCTTGGCTGTTGATTGACAGCAGAGTAGCTAGGAAAGCTTTTCTCCCATTCTGTGTCACATTCCTAAATTATTTCCTCTGCCATGAAGAAGCACAAAGGTATAACACAGTCTTTAAGAAGAACGACATAGACCTGAAAGTACTATTTAGAAAAATATCCAGGACATATTTTAAAAGAAAATAAGCCAGATACATTCGAGCTTTTTAAAATGACGTAAATATATGCACAAATTTGTTTGTGGGTAGAAAATTTAAAAAACGATACATGGGAAAATGCTGTTGGTGTGGACTTTGGGAGAGCAGCCTGCAGATCTGCTTGAAAGGGAAAACATGCTTTTCATTTTGTGTCTCTTGTATTGTTGAAATCATATCATGCCTTTATCTCCTTTTGAGTACTAAATAACTGGAAACAGAATATATACATATTTACATACTATATAGATGCACACAGACACGCCCACATTTTTTTAAGAGCGAGAGGGACAGTGAAAGAGAAAGAAAGAATCAATTTTATTTAGATTCTCATGTGGCTATTGTTGCTCTAACACTCGGTTGTGTATGTGGTGCTGGGGCTCAAACCTGCTCCCCCCACACACATGCCAGGCAACAACCCCAATTACTGAACCACCACTCCAGCCCCGAAGCCCACACTTTTCTAATGTCCACAGTCAAATACTTGGAATGCTGAATGAATCCTGCATTTTCCTAACGGAACTATGGGTACAGTTGCAAAAGACATGACCTGGGCTGATGCTGAGCTGAAATTGAAATTGGCCATCTCTTGAGGCTCACTGCTTGGCTGTGACCTAGACTATGACTAAGAACTGGGACTGAGTGATTGAGGACTTCAATGTGTGATTCAATGTGTGATTCTCCTGAAAGGAGAAAAGGTCACTGGTGGTGACGCCCATCCAGCTTGCTCCCTCTACTCAGTGAGTCAAAGAATAGTTTCTACCATAATGAGAGAAATCAGGAAAGTTCTAGAAGTAGGAACCTCAATTGAACCTATGCCAGAAGACTACGAAGATGTCAGAGACTGATTCTTCCTCTTTCCAGGGCAGTAAAACACACACTGACTTACACACACATACACACACACACATGCACACACATGGACATGTGTTGCACAATACCTTGTCTTTTCATGTGTTCCTTGGAGGAGAAGAGTTAGACACCTGTGATGGGCCAGATGGTAAACTCCAGTAATCCTAGGGCCTCAGTAGAGGGAGACAGGGGGATCACAAGTTCGAGACCATCCTCAGCAACCTAGCCAGGCTCTCAGCAACTTAGACCCTGTCTCAAAATTAAAAATTAAAAAAGCTTGAACTGGCTGTAGTAGCACACACCTATAAACCCAGCAGCGCAGAAGGCTAAGGCAGGATGATTGCAAGTTCAAAGCCAGCCTCAGCAACTTAGCGAACCCCTAAGCAACTTAATGAGACCCTGTCTCAAAACAACAAATAAAAAGGCTGGGGATGTGGGGACATAACTCTGCAGTTAAGTGCCCCTGGATTTACCTGGTACCAAGAAAGAAAAAACTTGATTGAGCAATCCCAGAAAAATGATGGAAATCAATGTGATGAAGCGAAATCTGTACTCACAAGTTCACAACAATACTATTCATACTAACCAAAAAAAAAAAAGAAACAAGCCAAGTATCCCCCAGTGGTATATAAATACATTGAAATAGAACTCGGTCTTAAAAAAAAAAAAAAAAAGCAATAGTAGGAAATTCTGTCTTTGCAATAAAGTGGACGAACCTAGAGAACACTATATTACATGAAATAAGCCAGATACAGGAGACAGGTACCATATGATGTCATTGATGTGTACAATCTAAAAAACTTGACCTCATAGAAGTGGAGAGTCTGGGCAGAGGGCGGCTGAGATGGGGAAATGTCTACTGGACAGGAGGAATAGGGCTGGGAATGTAGCTCAGCAGGCATGAGGCCCTGGGTCCAATCCCTAGCAGCAAAAGAAAAAGAGAAATAAGTTCTGTTTTCTGTTGCACAGTACTTTGAGTATCTTAAGAATGTAACACTACTTCAAAACAGCCAAAGGAGAAGATTTTGACTCTTCTAACATTACATTTGAGGTCATTACCTGCTTTGATTACTCTACAAGGCATACATGTATCAGAACATCACATTCTCCCTCACAAGTATATATAATTATTATTTGTCAATTAAAAATAAAACTTGAAAGAACAAACTCAATGAACCAATTATTTGTATTATCAAATTCTATGCACCAATATTACATAATGCACATTCCTCGTTCTTAATCCCAAAATTAATCTTTGAATTAATTCAAAAATCCAAAATACCAACCAAGATTATTTCAAGGCTTCAATAAGATTATCAAGAATAATGGTTGGGGGCTGGAGCAGTGGCTCAGTGGTATGGTGCTTGCCTAGCATGTGCGAGGATCTGGGTGCAAACCCCAGCACCATATACACAAATAAGTGTCAGAGCAACAAAGACCAGACTCAAAAAACTACATAAAATTGATTCTCTCTTTCTCTCACTTTTTTTCTCTCTCTCTTTAAAAAAAAAAGTAGTGATCATTCTCTCTCTCTCTCTCTCTCTCTCTCTCTCTCTCTGACATTTACAACTTAAGTTTTTCAAAGGACCGGAAAACACATATTCCACCAAAAATGACAAAGTAATATTAGACAACAGAGATCTTCAGACAATTGGAATCTAGAAAGAATCTTTCAAATTCGCAATGTGTTGATGTAAATTTACCAAAAGTCATCCAAGAGGCAAATTAAAATGCAAAATGATGAATGCAAAAAGATGGATTAGAAAAAATAAAATTCAAGATTGCTTTTGTCCTATTTAGACCCAAATATTTAACATCCCTCTAAATAAAAAAAATTTAATGAATCCTAATAAGTTCTCAAGCAATGCTAAAGAAGTGCTAGTATAATTGTAGTCAGGAAAAAAGCACAAGCTCATGACAGAGAAGGGGACAGGAAGACTAAAAACCAGTGGAAGTACTGGGGAAAATAAGGACTCAGAAACAAAGCAGGATGGGACATAAATGTCTAGTGATAGACTAGTACTCAGCTGATATTGATATAAAGGACATAAGAAAATATGGATGAAACTATATTGAATCTGGGGTCTTTCTGAAAATAATACAGGAGTAGGGAGCAGGTAAAAGCATGGAAGAAAAATTGGTGGCACCGGGTATGGTGACACATGCCTGTAATCAAAGCAACTCAGAAGGCTGAAGCAGGAGGATCTGATGCTCAAGTCCAATCAGAGCAACTTAATAAACCCTGTCTCAGAAAGTAAATGGAGCTGGAGATGAAGTTCCATAGTAGAGTGCTGGCCTAGCATGTGCAAGACTTTTGGTTCAAATCTCCAGTACTGAAAGAAAGAAGTGAAGGAAGGAAAGAAGGAAGGGAGGGAAAGAAAGAAATAAAAAAGAAAGTAAGAGAAAAAAAAAGAGCGACATTAGTTGATAGTTCTTGATGATTCTTGAACCTGAGTGACAAATTGTTTGCCCAGATTTTTTATATTGTAAATGCTTCATGATAACTTTAAAAAATGTTTTAAGAAGTGAAAAATGAAGGCTAGAACGGTGGCATGCATGAAGACCTGGATTTGAATCCTAGCATCACATGCACAGCTAAGTGTCTGAGCAAGTCAAACCAGATGAAAAAATAAATAAAATTGATTCTGTCTTTCTCACTTTCTCACTCTCTCTCTCTCTTTTAAAAACAATGTGATAAATAGAGAAGGGGGCAAAAGAGATGTTTAAGGCATCCATAAAGCTTCCTGTGCAAACAGAGACATGATGGGGACAAACAGGGACAGTGTTAATAGTTATAACTACTGCCAGCCCAAGCCAGGGTTGCCCTGGGCAGTGCAGAATAAACCATCTCTCTCCTTGCAAGCCAGTTTTCAAACATTAGGTTAATTTGATTTAAGATTTGTTACAAAACAGGAAACAGAGAGAACAACTTGTAATTGAGATCATTAGCAACCAGTTGTTTTTATATCTCTATGAAGAACCAAGCCCAAATCATTGCCATTACCACCAATGCTTCTGGAGCCAAAATCCCAAACTGCTGGCCAGGGGTGGGTCCAGTCCACAGATGTGTATTTTGGCTTGTAATATGTTGGGCTACAGAATAATTTTTTTAACTTCAAGTAAGTTGACAACATTACCAAGCTGGGGATATATTAAAATCCAGATCTGCAGCTTCTCTTGAAACATGAGTAGTTACCGCTAGGTGGACGCTCTCACATGGTAGCAGTTGGCTGGAACAGCATCTTCTCTCCAGTGCACCTGGTCCTCACCCCTACACAGTGATTTCTAATGCCAGCTGACTTTATTCTGTTCCCTTTTTTGGCACCTACATATAGATGAGCTTTCAATCTTCCTTCCAGATCAATCTCTCAGCACTGACGAATTGAAAGTGAGGTTGGATGCAGAAGCTAGCATTTGGAAGCACTTAGAAATAGAAATCAGCAAGCCCAGACAATTAATCTGAAAATTTGTGAATATCTATAGGAGATACAGCATTACTATAGGTCTAATGGAAAAAGTTAATTCTATTAAAAAAATTATATTTAGCCCGGCACAATTGAACACACTCGTAATCCTAGTGACTCAGAAGGCTGAGGCAGGAGGATCACAATTTTCAGACCAGCCTCAGCAACTTAACGAGGCTCTGAGCAACTTAGCGAGACCCTGTCTCAAATTAAATATATATAAACAATCCAGGGATGTGGCTCAGTATTTAAGGGGCCCTGAGTTCAATCAATATAAAAAAAGTTACCTTTAATTCTTCTGTGTTGGGATCATTGCATAATTCCCAAGGTAAATTCACCTGAATGGCCATAAGTGAGGCTCCCAGAAATTCTCTTACTTAAAAAGGGTAAAGGTAATCTGTAGCTCATTGGCATAGGGTATAAGTAGAGGCCCCAGCCGAATAAGTGTGGCCCAGCCTGCATCTACTAATAAGCCCAGAACATCAACGGGTGTCCAATTGTTAGCAAATCTCCATTAATTATAAGGCTCTTAAGCAGCTGTGCAATGTGGGAGGTTTCTTCAAAAGAGAAAGTTTGGAAATAAAAGAAATTTCCTGCTAAAAAGCATTCAAAAATAGGATGAGTTGCTTTGAGAGGAGAGAGAATAGCTTCAGAGGACAAGGATGCTCATCCTGGAAATTGGTCCTCAAACAACTACAACCACAACAAAACCTTTGCTCTTTAGCACAAAAGAAATGGAGAGGCAGTGATGATTTCATAATAGTGACTTACGTGTTTTGAAAAAAAAAATGTGTTCCTGGCAAAAGGATCTGTAACCCAGACTGGTCCTTCTGTGCGTGTTTAATTGACCTGCTTAGTGTTAGTCCTGATCTAAGGAAGAGAAGAATCAGAAAGAACAGTTTGGAAAACTTTATTTCATACTGGTTTCCTTGATGAAATTTCCACTACAGTGAGGTTTATGACCATATTTGTCTCCATATGGTCATTCAAAATTCTTCTGCCTTCTCCTCCCCTCATTTCTGGATTAATTTATACGCGCACACACACACACACACACACACACACATATATGCATATATGCATATATCAGGGATATATGCATATATGAGGGATTGAACTCAGGGTCACGTAACCACTGAGTCATATCCCTAGCCCTTTTTAATTTAATTTGAGACTGGGTCTCACTAAGTTGTTTAGGGCCTCGATAAATTCCTGAGGCTGCCTTTTGAGCTTGGAATCCTCCTGCCTCAGCCTCTCGAGCCATGGAAATTACAGGTGTACACCTCTTCTCACAGCTTCTCTATTAATATTGAACATTTTACTTGTATTATGGTTTTGAGGTAGTAATGATTGAAATTCTTGGTACTAATATAGAAAAGTTAAACACCTATTTAGGCAACCATCTTAAACATTATGTAATCATTTATTCAAATTGTAGGAAATTATGCAATAATTATGAAAAAATGAGTTACAGCTATAAAGAATAAGATGATTTCCAGAACATATTTCTCAGTGGTGAAGCTGTACAATGCACATTATTGCTGTGTTCTACTATATACTCACGGTCTCTGCATCCTCTCTTCCTATTGACCCCTTTAAATTCCTCCAAAGATATCTTATCTCAATGATCACATCTCCTTCATTGTTCGTGTTAGGTTGCTAATAAACTCTGTGACATTGAACCAAAAGCTCAGCTCCGCATTCTCATCCGACTTGGCCCACTATCACTATTTACCCCACCTGACCGCTCTCTCCACCTGAAACTTTCTCCATTAGGCATCCTGGACACCATCTTCTCCTCCCTCTTCACTCCTTTCTCTGTCTTCTTTGATAGTTCTTCCACATTAGTGTGTCCTATAAATATTGGGGTGCCCAGGACTTAGGCCTTAGACCTCTCCTATCTCTGCATATTTTGGTGATCTCATTAAGCATCAAGACTTCAAATATGATCACTATGCTGATGACTCAAAAATTCAACTGCCTGTTCAATTGCTTCACAAAAATGTCTGAATTACTTCAAACTTAACATTCTCAAATCTGAGTTTCTGATTCACCCCCCAACACATGCACACTCCAATAAAACTTCCCCTTCCACAGTCTTCCACATCTTGGTGTTTTGGTTTATATGTGAGGTGTCCCCTAAAATCTCATGTGTGAGACAATGCAAGAAAGCTCAGAGGTGACATGATTGGGTTGTGAGAGCCTGAACCTAATTGGTATGTTAATCCACTAACAGGGATCAACTGGGTGGTAACCGTAGGCAGGTAGGGTAGCTGAAGGAGGTGGTCACTATGGGTGTGCTTTTGGGGTTCAAATGTTGTCCTCATTGAGCAGAGTAGTCTCTCTGTCTGCTTCCTGGTGCAAGGTTCTGAGCAGCTTTCCTCCAGCACACTCTTCTGCCTCATCTTGGGCCAGAGCAATGTAGCCAGCCTTCTATGTCCGGAGACCTCTGAAACCATGTGAGACAAACAAACTTTTCTTCCTCTAAAATGGTTCATGTCAGGTCTTTTGGTCACAGCAGTGAAAAGGCTGACTGAAAAACACTTGATTAATGAAAACTCTATTCTTCCAGTTATTTAAGGTAAAAATCTTGTCAAACTTGACTTTTTGCTTGGTACTGTAGTTCACACCTATAATCCCAGCTACCTGGAAGGCTGAAGCAAGAGGAACACAAGTTCAAGTTCAGCCTGGCAGTTTAGCAAGACCCTGTCTCCAAATAAAAATTAAAAAGAGCTGGGGATGTATCTCAATGGTAGAGTACTCGCCTCCTATGTGTAAGGTACAGAGCTCAATCCTCCAAACTTCAAAGACAGTAGAATAAAATTTTGACTTCACTCTCTTTCACACCTCAGTTCTAACCCATGCACAATTCCTCTTGTTTCTGACTTTAAAATCAGTTCACAATCTCAACCACCTGCCACACTGTCCACTACTTCTATGTCCAAATCACTCTGATCTTCTGCCCAAGTCATTTCTTAACACTGGCCTTGCATCAGCCCCCTTCAGCCTCATCTCAGCACAGAAGCTGTAGAAACCCAGGTCCAGTTACCCCGCTGAGAACCCTGCCTGTCTTATGCCTGAATGAATGAAATCCGAAGCCTTACACTTGTGAGCAAAATCCTAAACAACCAGTTGTCCAGCTCTCTCCCCAGCTTCCCAGACCCTCCCTTCATTCTGACGTGTGCTCCCCTTGCTCATTCTGCTTCAGATGCCCAGGATTCCTCCACGCTGTGTGAGGACACAGGTCACTTGCTATATGATGCACTGCCCCTAGATGACCTCCTGTGAACCTGGGCTCCAATGCCACCTTCACATTGACTGTCCTTTGGCCTCCCTCTCTATTTCCCATTTACCTTCACATTTCATTTTTCTGCATAGAACTTGTGATTTTTCCCACGTTCTGTATAACATATTCAGTTAGTTTGACGTCTGTCTCCCCAAGAACATAAACCCCATGAGGACAAGGACTTCCGCTCATTCTGTTCGAAGCTGAATCCTGGGTGCATACAATTAATGTTTGTTACATGGAGAAATGAATTTATACACTGCTCTGTAGGTTTTCTGTGCCATGCGCGTGTGTGTGTGGGCAGTTATCTCCAAATCAAGTTAAGCCTTTAGAGAGGACAGTGCGCTGGAGAATAGTTCATCAGGAAACAGTGACAGGGTCATGGCTGGCCACAGGTGAAGGAGGCCAATAGGATGATTTTTTAGATTTGTAACTTTTTAAATACGATATCATCTTTGATATTTTACATAATGGGAGAGTAATTATTTGGTAATAATAATATATCACAAGTATATACTATGGACCAGGAAATAGATCTGATTTGAGCTAGGAAAATCAGTTTATCTCTCACAGGAATTAGATTTAGAACTGGATCACTGAGAGACTAAGTCAGTCTGAGAAACATGGTGACTGGGAACTGTAGTTCATGTGAAATCTGAGTCCAACTCCAAACTACATGTAAAGTGAACTTATGGACGACAAATGAAGGTATCACAAATGACGAGACAGAGAGTCTGTAAAAGAAAAAAACAGACAGGATGGAGCTACCATAAAGGGATAAATGTACTGGCCTCCTACTTGGTAAAGGTACTACTCAGCTCCATTCGTATATAGGAACTGTGCTGTTCCCTGCCCACGCTCTTTCCTATCAGTAAACACTGTTGAACTTGAACTACTTTAAATAAAATTCCATTCCTTGTAATGTTCAAATCTTGGATGAAATACTCAATATTTTCCCATAGGATCAATGAAGGCAACACCATAATATTTGAAAAAAAAATAGGTCTAATACTAGAAAATATGCTCTGTGCTGACCCATGCGCTTTTTTAAATAATTTTTTAAAAAAGAAAGAGACAGTGAGAAAGAGAGAGAAAGAATCAATTTATTTAGTTTTTCATGTGGCCTTCGTTGCTCCAACATGAACCCGCAGACCCGAGCATGCAAGGCAAGAGCCGTAACTGCTGAGGCACAGCTCCAGCCCCTTAAATAATTTTTTTTTTTATTTTGTTCAACATCGGCTTACATATTGGAGGGCATCGTTGTTACATATTCATGCATGCATGGAATTGGCAAAGCTAAAGCCAATCCTAGTCCAGGGTCTCCCCTACTTCATCCATTCCCTGATCTCTTGTCTCCTCTGTAATACCCCCATGCTATACTGGAAACGAGCATAAACATGCATATTAGTTTTTGAAATTTCTGAGCTTCTCTGCCTGCCTGTGTATTGACCCACACTTTTAATAAGAAGATATGAGAAGGCTAAGACAAGGTGGCTCCTTGCCTTTTAAAGACGGAGCAAATCCATACAAATTTGCACTCTACGATTATTTAATTTTAAGGTTTGTTGCTTTTTTTAAGAGAGAGAGAGAGAGAGAGAATGAGAGAGAGAGAGAGAAAGAGAATCAAGTTTATTTATTTTTTCATCTGGCCTTTATTTCTCCCACACTTAGTTGTGTATGTGGTGCTGGGGTTTTAACCCGGATCCTTGCGCATGCCACTGCTTCCACTCCTGTTTCATTGCTATTAAAACTACTCTTTACTGGGCCTGGAGCGGTGGCTCAGTGGTTTCGACGCTTGCCTGGCAAGTTCGAGGACCCAGGTTCAAACCCCAGCACCACTTACACAACTAAGTGTTGGAGCAACAAAGGCCATGTGAAAAACTAAATAAAGTTGTTTCTCTCTTTCTTTGTCTCTCTCACTGTCCCTTTCTCTTTATTAAAAAAAAAAAAACAAATTACTCTTTACTCAATAAAAGCTCCCTAATTCATACATTCCCATCAACTAAAACAGCTCTTTTCAGCCTCAATATCCCAAACCTTTGGTGAGGAGAGTCTCGTGTAATTTGCTATCAATAATGAAGTACTTAAATTTATTAATGCTTCCCCTTTTTATAAATTCAAATGACTACAGCTCCATGCCTTCCACACGCACTCATGAGTTGAAGAACAATAGAAGAGTTACAGAGAGCTGCGAAGATTCACACATCCTCCTTAGCCTAGTTTATGAGGTCCTAATACGCAACCTGGATCCTCCAAAGACAGTGTGTCACCCAAGAGTTACCTCATGGTGCCACCTTCTGAAGACACAGATCACTAATTCTAAAGGGCAGGCACTGAACCCTTGAGCCAAGAGAACCAATCCAAAGATAATTATCATATTTTTCTATCTCACATAGAATTAATTCACTTCTTATTGTTCAATTTTCAATGATTCCTTACATTCTCTCTCCTCCTTTCTTCCTTCCTACTTCCTTCTTCCTCCTTCCATCCTTTCTTCTCACCTCCCTTTCTCATTCCTTGCTTCCTCGCCTGACTGTATGTTCTGTGACTCCTGGAATCCAAAATGTCTGTTTTGTTGATCACCATTTCCCTAGCATCTTAGAATATACTACGCCTGGCACAAAAATTACTCTCGGTGAATTTTTATACAAAGGAATGTATGAATGATTTAGTGGACATGTCAAGTCGGTGTCACACCAGGACCTTCCTTCCCTTCCTTCCTCCTCATTCTTCTTATGACTTGTTTCTTCACATCGCTTAGGTCTCAGCTCAGCTGTCATTTCCTCAGAAAGTCTCCACTGATTCCACTAGCTTCTCCACCCTGAAAGCCCTCTCTTTCACACTCCCTGGTTATCTTTTTTGTTTTAGAGAGAATCGATTTTATTTAGTTTCTCATGTGGCTTTCGTCGCTCTGACGCTTGGTTGTGTCCATGGTGCTGGGGATCGAACCCACATCCTTTCACATGCCAGGCAAGCACCATAACCACTGAGCCACTGCTCCAGCCCACATTGCCTGGTTTTAATTCAAGCACAGATCTGAGTAACCCTCAGTGTGTATCCTTTCCTTGTCTAGTGTTGACACCCACCAACCCTGCTATAATGTGTGCTCCAAGAGGGACTTTTGAACGAGGTTTCTAAGGAACCCCCAAATAATCCAATCAATAAATGATAAATGGGGAAATGGGAAATGAACCAGACCTTTCTCAAAGGAGGAAATACAAATGAAATGTAAAAAAGAAAAAAAATGTTTCCACATCTTTAGCAATTAGAGAAAAGCAAATCAATACAAAGATTTCATCTCACTCCGTCAGAAGGGCAAACATCAAGAACACAAACAATAACCCAGGCCTGGGTGAAAGGGGATCGGCCTCATGTTTTAGACTCAGCAAAGGCGTAGTAACACATAACCTAGGGCATTCACAGATATGTATTGGGAAGGAGGGAGAGAGGTGAGGGAGGGGAAGGGTGGGAGAATAGGATGGGATCTAGGGAGTAAATCTAATTTAAGAATATATACTTATCATATTGTTACTTTGGATGCATCTTTAATTGTACAATAACTAAATTTCCTTTTAAAAAAACTTAAAATAATCAACAAAAAACATTGAAAAAAACAAACAAACAAATAATAGAGTCTGGAGCTTTGGTTCAGCAGTTACAGCACTTGCCTGGCATGTGCAAGAACATCAGCTCAAACTCCAGCACCATGTATGCAACTAAGTGTAGGAGCAAAGAAAGCCACATGAAGAACTAAGTAAAATTGATTCTCTCTTTCTCTCAATGTCCCTCTCTCCCTCTTAAAAAAAAAAAGAATACAAATAATGATAAAAGCTGGCAAGGATGCAAAGGAAAAAGGAACACTGTTGGTAGAACTGTAAATTATTACAACCACTATGAAAATCAGTATGGAGCTTCCTTTAAAGACTACAAGTGGAACCATCACATGACCCAGCTATACCACACCACAGTATTTACCCAAAAGAGTTAACATCAGCATAACACAGCGAGATGTGCATACACATGTTTACAGAAGTACAATTCACAGTAGCCAAGTCAGAAAGCCATCAACAGATGAACGGAGAGCTGAGGATGCAGCTCCGTGGTAGAGTGCTCTCCTCGCCCTAAGTTCAATCCCCAGGAACACAACAAACAAACAAAAAGTCAACAACATCAAAAAATATGAATGGATAAAGAAAGTGTGATGTACACACACAATGGTGTTCTACTCAGCCATATCGAAGAACAAAACTTTGTCATCTGAAAGAAGATGCACGGACTGGAAAACATCATGTCAGCCAGAATGAGCCAGACTAGAAAGTCAAGAGTTCTGTGTTTACTCTCCTACTGGAAGCTATAGAGGAAAAAAAGAGGAAGGAGGATATCTTATGAAAACAGAAGGAAGAGTGTGGAGTACAAGGAGAGCAGGGGAGAGAGGAAGGAAGTGCAAGCGGAGCCCCTGCGGAAAGAAATTCATCTCTATGTGCACTTTACAAATGTGCCACAGTGACTCCCACAATTGGGTACAATAATTAAACACACTGTTGGTGGAGCTGTAGACTGGTGCAGCCCCTCTGGAAAGCCGTGTGGAAAATCCTCAAAAAATTAGGGATGAACCCACCATATGACCCAGCTATCCTTCTCCTGGGTATTTTCCCAGAGGAGTTAGAATCAGCACATTACAGAGACACAGCAATATCTATGTTCATAGCAGCTCAATTTATAATAGCTAAACTATGGAACCAACCCAGATGCTCTTCCCTGGATGAACGGACCCAAAAACTGTGGTATATATATATATATATATATATATATATATATATATATATATACCATGGATTTCTACTCAGCAATTAGAAACAATGACATTGCAGTCTTCAAAGATAAATGGATGGTGATGTAAGAAATCATGCTGAGTGAAGTTAGTCTAACCCAGGGAGTCAAGGGTCAGATGTCTTCACACATCTATGGAGGCTAGAGCTAGACCCTGGCCTGAAAGAAAGGCAGTCAACTCTTATGCATTAGACCCACCAAAGGTGTCATAACACATAACCTTGGGCATTCATAGTGAGGTATTGGGTAGGAGGGGGGAGGGAGCAGGAGGAGGGGTAAGGGTGGGAGAATAGGGTGGACTCTAGGGGGTAAATCTAATTTTAAGAATATATACGTATCATATTGTTTCGTTGGATGCGTTTTTGATTGTACAATAACTAAATTTCTTAATAAAAATAAAATAAAATTCCTTAAAAGTGAACAAAAAGGGGGCTGAAGTGGTGGCTCAGCAGTTACAGCGCTTGCTTGGCATGTGTGAGTACGCAAGTTCAAACCCCAGCACCATGTACACAACAAAGTCTTGGAGCAGTGAAAGCCATGTGAAAAACTCAATAAAAATTGATTCTCTCTCTCTCACACACACTGTCCCTCTCTCTTTAAAAAAAAAAAAAAAAAGTGAACCGAATGTTGAAATTTTCAGTTTTAAAACAGAACCCAGCTTGTGATGTCACGGTCCTTCAGTGATGGGATACAGTCACCCAAATTGCATGTAGTCAACAACTAAAATTTCACACAATATAGATCAAAAGATTGTCAAATTTTATTTCCAGGTACTTTTACAATTCTATCTGTGTGCAAGTGGTTTGCGATCAATAGCTCAAATTTAAGGACCCTCAGTTTTTATTTTATAGGAGAAAATCTTTGTACCTTTGCTCAGATAGGCTGGAAGATTAAATTGCAAAGGTGAATTTGCTACAATTAAACCTCATCTATTCATTCTCAGCAGAGATATGCCATTATGCAAAGTATTTACATATGCGTAATTTATAAAGGAAACAAACTCCAGTCCAAAACAATTACTGACATGAATGCATCCCCACATAGAAATGAGTCACACTCACTGAAGTCTCAGAACTAAAAAGGAAAGAAATATTTCTTTGAGCTGGAGAATCCTGATTACCACCACCTAAATCACTGATTATTGAGTTGGTTCTCTATGCACTGACTGGAACTGTCAGTTACGGATTCATTCACCCCTAAGAGCAAGTCTATCCTACAGAGCTGCAGTCACCCCCCCCCCACATGGAACCATCCCCAACTATCTGTGGGCACCTGTGACATCTCTCTTATACTTAGCATCTCTTGAACACCTTTTTCAATTAACTATGAGTATAGTCAGTAAGTCAGCACACATTTATGAAGCAACTGTTGGATAGCGATGATATACAAGACACTAGAAATAGGTCAGTGCAGAAAAATAGGCAAGTCATGGAACTTATAACCAATTTGGATCACACTCATGTTAAAGATAGTAAACACAGAGATGGTGAGTAGAAGATATTTGATAGAGATAAATACACAGAATCA
This sequence comes from Aplodontia rufa, assembly GCA_004027875.1. Taxonomy (NCBI): domain Eukaryota; kingdom Metazoa; phylum Chordata; class Mammalia; order Rodentia; family Aplodontiidae; genus Aplodontia; species Aplodontia rufa. Next base: position 17,166 of record PVKS010008621.1, on the reverse strand, counting down.
TGGAATCATCAACAGACACAATAGATGATGCATGAATGTGTATGGAGACTGTCATCTCCCAGGTCACTCAGAATTATATAATGAGGCTGCATCTGTGGGTATGAATCAGGTAAGTTGCTTTACAATTGTTCTCCTGTAACATTGCATGTTCATGTTATCCTCATTATGGGCTTCTCTTAGGCAGAAAATATGCCCTTCATTTTCTTTGTACTACATTCAGGGGGCAAGTTGTATGGTGCCCCCAAATAGACTATGAGTTCATTAACTGACTGTTCGTTAAATAATACATTGCATTTTAAGGTGCTTTTTAACTTTTAAAAGGCACTTTCATGTACATTATTATTATTAATATCATGTGCACCTTCCTATTCTAACTCTAGATCAAGAAAACTGTAGGTTGCAATAAGGGAGATGGTAGCAACACAAATAGTGTGTTTGAGATAACCAGCTTTGTTTGCTAAAAAACAGTCCTGTATTTTTTGTTTGTTTGTTTGCTTTCGTTTTTGTGTTTTCTAAATTCCAGGCTCAAGAAAACAGTACACAGGCAGTTTTGAAACACAGCAATGAATCCAGGAAAAGATAAAACAAACATGGGTGCAGGGAAAGCTCAAATCCAAGGGCACAGTCTGGGGCTTTAGTCAAATATTTTCAAACTTCACTTTGTTGAAATGCAGATCTCTGATCACCAACCCTAACCTGGACGTTCCAATTGATTAAAGTTGAAGTGAAGTTCGAGAGGATGAACTTCTAACACACACCTTCCAGATGATTCTACACACTCCCTAGACGATCCAGTGCAAGTCTTCTGGAAACATAGGCCTAGGGAGAGAGGAGGTGACTACACAGGTTGCTGGGAGGTGACTCATTAGCAGAGCAGGAGCACACCAGAAGGCTGGGCCAGGAAGGGCTGGCAGTTCGATGTGTGCCTTCCCAGCTAGGCATGTTCACATAGAGTTTGGTTACAAAGGTTTATTACACCAGACACAACACAGTGAGCAGAAAAGCCCTTGTTTCTGAGTGCTGGAGGAATAACCATGCTATTGAAGAGGTGTGGGCTAGGATCTGGTTCCAAGAATCAAAGTACCAAGATGCTGTTGATGTCCCAGGCTCACAGGAGAATTCAGCACTGTTCAAACTCCAGAGGAGATATTGGCCCCAGGCAGGAAATCCCAGGGAGGGCGAGCACAGAAGGAAAACTGAGACAGAACTGGAAGGTGTGGGGTGGAACAAAGCCTGAGTAGAAGGCAAGTTCGTCACTTTGAAAAGTTTACTTCTTCTAATCCTTAATTTTCCAGATCTGGTTTAGGAGTTGTGGAAAGATAATGTACAATAAAATCACATCCTTAAAACCCCAGTCTAAAAATCATGACTTAATTTCAAATTCCACAATGAATTATAAGTGAAGGACATTGATATGTTTTCAAACTCCTGCAGGAAGGGTGCACACCAGTAATCCCAGCAGCTCAGGAGGCTGAAGCAGGAGGATTGCAAGTTCAAAGCCAGTCTCAGCAATTTAGCAAGACCCTATCTCAAAACAAAAACCAAAAAAGGGCTGGGGATGTGCCTTAGTGGTTAAGCACCCCTGGGTTCAATCCCCAGTACCAAAAAAAAAATAATAATAATAATAATAAATAAATAAAGATCCATAAATATCATTATTTTTGCTACATACTGAGATAGGTTGTTATAACTAATACACAAAACAACAAGTGGAATGAAATAACTAGATCTTTCCACAAATGTCAAAATAATTAGATGGCAAACATCCAAGAAACTGTAAGGTTAAATTATTAAACAATTTTTTCCTGCAAGGTTTTAAGAATTGACAGCTAATGTACAGGGAAATATTTAAATGAGAGGGGCTATTTTAATACATGTGAAAACTGAAATAGAGGGAGGTTCATTGGCTTTTCCAGGTGATCCAGGATGAGGGAAATAAACATTTACCTTTCTAATTTTATGTATTTATTTAAGACAGGGAGAGGGTGAGAGAAAGAGAAAACAGAGAGTTAATTTTTATTTTTTCATCTGGTTTTTGTTTTTCCTCCACTTAGTTGTGTTTGTGGTGCTGGGGATTGAACCTGTGTGCTTGCATATGCCAGGCAAGCACACTATTGCCGAGCCACAGCTCCAGCCCAACTTTTCTAATTTTAAATGCCAAATATTTTCATTTAGCCTTTTGACATCTCTTCTGATCATTAGATAGATTGACACTTTGATGAGGCTTTTCCTGTCTTTTTAATTTAATTTTTAAATATTTTACTTAAATATTTCAAACATACACAGTGGTAAGAGAGAATATTATCATGAATCCCCAAGTCTCTATAACCCAAGCAATGAAAATCTCAGTTCTCCTTACATTCACTCACCCTCCTTCACCCAAGGGTATTTGAAGCTAATTTCAAACATCCTATAATTTCAGTCTAGATTTCTAAAAGATAAGTACTCTTTCAAAAAAAAAGCACAAAACAAATAAATAATCACAACATATGGTTTCATATAATTTAATAAGAAAACATTTCATTGAAAGCATGCAAATTTATATTTATTATTTTATTGAATAACTGAGAAGTTACCCTAGGTGGTTTAAAGAGGAAATACAATGGTTTTTAGTGACAGGTTTTTCAAACACCATTGTTCTTTCTATACCAGGACAAATACTTTTTTTTCAAAGAAGAAATTCTTAGTCATCACATCTCAAACTCAGAAACTTTTGAGTGAATTACTCTGCTTCCTCTATAAGTACTGGACCCTGGGAATTATGAGATTCTCCACTTGAAGCTTCCATTGTCATTGATTATGATGATAATCAACGGAATTATTCCTTTCCTCCCGAGAACCACAGAGCTTCTTGATTCCAGTGGCTAATAAAGGCTCTGGCCTTGGAAGCAGCTCTCTGTTAAAAGCAGTGAGAATAATAATCCAAAAGCTCAGAGTGGAAGAATTTCCAAAAAGCACGCTAGCTGCTTTCAAAAACCCAGTCTGCTTCGTAACAAGCACTAACCATATATTAGCAAAATAACAAATAGTTTCATATTAAATAATATAATGTCTAGGGTATGCTTCAAAATAATCCTGGGGCACAAAAGTGGGTGGAAGTGTAAATAAATTCCATAGATCATGAGTTGAAAAATGTTAAATTTGGGTAATGGAGGTTTATTATACTGTTCTCTCTACTTTTGTATGTGTTAAGGTTGTTCAGAATGATATTTTTATAAAGAGGGTAAGAATCACACAAACACATGCAAAAAGTCCTCCAGTATGTTTTTCAGCTCTCCTGCCACAATCTCTCACCCAAAGAGCTAGCAGGTACTCATCAAGCTGGACTGAGTTGCAGCACTCTTCCCTGCATCCGAAGTACAGAAACAGGAGAAAGAACAGCGATCTCAACAAAATGCAGATGGACTGGTTTTATTAGTTACAGGTTAGTTCTACTTAGAACTCTTATGGAACTTAAATGTAACTGATTTCAAAGAACATGAATTATTCCTTAGTCCATGGAGTGACTATTAGATGTTATAAGATCATAAAATTTCCCTGGAAAAACATGGCTTAATGTTTCAAAGTAGATTGAAAATTTGTGATAAAATTTGTCATTAGGCTGACATTTTTATGGTAAATATTTAAAAACTGCATATAAATGAATAAATGAACCATAATAAAAGTATTTAAAAAGGCTGATTGTTAGTGACATGAGAATCTCTGTTTAAAATAAACAAATAATGAGAAATTCTGCACAATTCTGTACAATGTAAATGTCTTGGAGACCACTGAGTGTCTTTTTTCAAATATTTGCCTGGAATTGTCCGAACTTGGTCCCTGCTTGGTCTGATGCACTTCACCCATGAACATGGGCATCCTGGGATCAGAAAAGCTCAGACCAGAACCAGAATTCAGCTCTCCCAGAGCCTAACTATGCCCATCCATGGGAGCCCAGGCTAGCTGGCTGCAGATGGGCACTCAGAAAAAACTATCCCCAAAAGACAAAGACCTGGTGAAGTTTCAGGCAGCAAGCTTGCCACACCATTGCCACCATTCTGAATAAGATCTTTTGAAATTTTGTATTGCCTTAGGTTCAGAGCAAGGATGGGGAAAAGAGAAAGAAGAGAAGGTGAGAAGAGAGAAAAGGAAAAAAGAGGTAGACAAAGGAGAAAGGGAGGGAAAGTTTTCCCTCAAAGAGCAAGTGACATTGATATCTTCAAATGAGATCAAAAAGTTAAAAATTCCTCAAATTTTATTTATGTATTTTACAGCAAATATGATATGTTAGCTTATGTTTTATTTAACTGTATTAATCTCTTCCATTATAAACCTGGAGGGAAGAGAGCGTTTTAACAAGCCATAGCCACTACAACAATGACTATATTAGTCTTTAGAGCTTGTTGTGCTTATTAATTAATTAATTGATCTATTCAGATACAGTATGTATCTGCAGCAACAGCTGCAGAACCTGTAGCTTGAATAACATATTCAATATATTTAGTTTTTCACACTTATCACATAATGACAGTGTGAGGAGAGTTGTTAGACTACCCTCTTATTTTTGTTACATTACAATGTGGAATTTGTATAGACTTCAATGAATATAGCAAACATATTTTGCGTCTTTTTACATGTGGCCAGAACCTAAAGTTCGCACTCTAAGGAATGTATGTCCTTAAGCAATTGAATTTAATCTTGCATCCATCTCTAACCCTGGTTTAGGAAAATATGCTTTATAGTTCATCTAAAATTTTTTTCATAATAAATTATTTTCAATCTAAGAAAGAAAGATAGGTTTATTTTATATCCTTCCATGTTTAATAGAGTACATACTATTGAAACAGGACTGTCAGAAAAGACCTTAATAAGTAGGTGTTAAATAGGAATTGTTAGTCAACTGCATTTACATCCTAATCAATTAAATAATTACCTTGATTTAAGTTTTTTCATAAATAAACTATTTTAAAAGTTTTTTTTTTAATCCATGAGCAAGTGTGAGCTAAAACACTGAAGATCACAAGCAAAAAAAAAAACCTGAGAGCCAAAGGTATCCACTGACTTTCCAGGTCGGAAGTGAAATCATGATTGAAGCAGTACCAAAATCAGGATAACCCCAGAGAACGCTGCCTAAACTGTACAAATCATTTATTTGAAGACATAGCACAATTAATGACCTTGAAATTTGGCACTTTAATTCAACTATTTCCTTAAGTCTGTAAATATTTATTGATTCAATATTCATAACAATAGCAAGTGACTTTTTTAATGTAGTGAATATCCTGGGATTTTTCCCAGCCAGAGTGTTACACACATAGTCTGGAATATATCTTAGACACATAAATTTTAGCCTGCTGTACTAAAAATAGCAGAGCCCTCTGGAAAGACTTATAGGACATAAAAGAAGTAGTACATAAAATAGAAGCACAGTATTGGAGTTACTGAATGCTGATTGTCTGTTGTACTAAACTCCAAATATTTTTTAATCCCGTGATCACACATTTTTGGAATTTTAATTAAAAGTCTAGTTATTACAAGACATAAAAATCATTATAAAAAAAAAAACTTCAGACCTTGAACCTTTGTTTGATTGTTTTTATCTATCCCAAACAGGGTTACTTTTCATTTTTCCTTTTGTGTACAACGATCTCTTTTTTTAGACGATTCTAGGAAATTTTTATTGGAGCACGGCTGTGGAATTTTGTACATTCATGTGACCACTTAAACTTTGTAAAATCCTTGCTCTCAAAGATATAAATACTAGAAATAACTATGTTATGCTTTGTATAACATATTGTGAATGAACTTCTGTTTTACTTATATTTGGTAAAATAATTACTGTTCACCTCTGAGGCATCAATATATACCTGCTCTGTTTACTTTCTAACTATTGGCTAAAAATAAATTTCTAATTTTAGAATAAAATCATCACCATCATAATACTGAACTAAAGCCAGTTTAAAGTGCTCTAAAAGTTTCAACAGAAAATAAAAATTTAGTCTGTTATTTTACTCTGTTAAACATTCAACCATTTGCCTTGAAACATACTCTTCCAGCTATTTCTGTAACTAGAGGCTTTTTATTCTGACCCTGAATCAGAATAAAAAGTGCTGACAAATACGTTTTACATTCATAATTATGAAAATAAGTTTTTACTTTCCAAAGCAGTGATACTTCTAAATTGTATTTTTATATAAAAGATCTTCTAAAAAAGTCAATTAGCTAATTGGAGGAAATTGGATCTGACAAATAAGATAATATTCAAGTTGTTTCCATTTGCAAGGCTTTTCCTCAAATTTAAAAACTCTCAATTTGAGTAGACTTTTCAGTATAATTTCCGTTTGTTTTTTTAAAAAAATCACTTTCATATCACCTGTGGAACTCGGATAGGAAAGGCGTGGATAGGAACGGCGCGATTTTTTTTTTCCTTTGCAGGGGAGAGCCCAAGAGAGAATTCGCCTCTCAATGACCCTGCTCCACCCTGGTTTACTCGGCAATGATTCTCAGAGGAAGAATTTTCATCACTATTAGAATCAAGAACTGGTGGGATTTTTGAAGAAGTTGTTGCTTAGCTGTTTAAAATTCTATTTTAAGCTGGTGATTATAATTCCTTTCTAAAACAAAAGAAAAAAGGAAAGCTACTTTTGATGTTACAAATAAAAGGTTTCATTCCCGATGCCAGATTGCTCTGTTCGTTTATCTTGGCCCATTGGGGTGCGCGGCCGGGAGGGGGGTCCTTTCTATTGAACAACAACAATATCAGATCTCGGGCTAACGATCTGGACCAAACGGGAAAGGGTGATGAGGACAAGCTAGACCCAGCTTGAGGGACAATGCCCCCCTCGGTTGATGGATGCGATTAGGACCCTCACGTTTGGATCTACAGGGAAGTTGCAGTGATGCGATTCCCACTTGAACAAATACTGGCACTTCCTTCAAGAATTCCCCATAACTCGGTAGAAAATGTGTCACTCCCGGACCCTTCCAGAGTGGACGCAGGGGTTGACCTGGAGGGAGCAGGGTGCGAAGTTTAACGAAGCTTTGAGAAACAATTTGTTTCTCGGCCCATTTCTCCTCTTCCTTTGCCGCTCTCCCTGCTCCCAAGAGGGGAAAAAAAAAATGTCCCGGCCACCACCGGAATAGCCTGCGCTTTCTTTGCAACACTTGGTGCCTGATAATTAATGATGACCGCGCCAGGAGCCTGTGGCCGGCTCCGGTCCCGGCCGCCAACAGCCCCTGACGTCAGCGGCCGCTTTGCCTGCGTCAGGTCCCTAGCAGTCCCCGGGGGTGGCCTGGGCTAGAGCTGCGGGGGGATGCGGAGAGGGAGCCCCTGGCAGCGCAGGATGAAGCCCCAGAGGGGGCGCAGAGGCTTTCCCTCGGCGCTGCTCTGCTAGTTAGAATCGCAGCGCTTGCAGCTCCCGAGGACTAGCGGGCACCCCAGCCTGCGACCAGCTCTCTAGGCCCAGACCCAGGAGCTGGCTCTTGGGGGGTGGGGAAATAGGAAAAAGGGGCCAGAGAGAAATGCAGGGCAATTCGGGGAACACTGAGCGCTTCCTCTCTTCCGCTCTGTCCAAGGTCAACGTAAAGTTGACTTGCAGTGACTCCAAAAATGTAGACCTAAAAGGAAATGAAGCCATCGTTTCTGTTTCTACTTTAACTCCGCACAACCTGAAGTTATTTCCGGACGTTTCTCGTTTCTCGCTGGATATCAACTTTGACACAAGAGGTTGCAGAGACCAGCCACTGGGGATACACCATCTTTCCTCTCTCCTTCCTCTCCCGCCCTCTCCCCACCTTTGGTTCTTTTCCCCACTCTCCTCCTCGCCTTTAGTCTGGATTTTACCACCCTACTAAGGTGCAGAGTTCTCAAAAATATGCAAAGATTTAATTTTCCATAAGGGCCTCCGCCTCTCTTGCCCTATAGAAAAGTGTGAGTAGCCCAAATCTCAAGGCCCGTGCACCCTGAGTTTGGGGAGTCCTTGGTCAGTGCTTAGGATTGAGTCTACAAGAGCTCAGTCTGGAACTGACCCTGTAGCTCTCCTGGGCCCTGTCCTGTCCGGATTACTTCAATGTAAGTTTTGGAGAATGATTTTTCTCCCTAGATTCCTTACTTTTAAAGTCGTTGAGGGTTTTTGTTTTGTTTTGTTTTGAATGACAGTAGTTGCTTTCTCGTTTGATTTACGTCTTTTCATTTACACCCGGGGGGTTGGAGGAAGTGGAGTTAGATACTCCCTGAGTAAAGATTTGTGGCCAAAAACTGCTTATTATAGTTTTCTACAGTAATAAACTCGAGTCCCAAGGACAACCCCTGGTTGTCCTAGCAAACTCAGCGGCAGGAGATAGCTCTGGTGTGGAGAAGTGAGGCTGCTGCAGGGATCCTCTCCCCCAGAATGGCAGCTAAAGGAGTCCAGCCGTCGGAGGGCTGCAGGCTCAGGACAAGAACGCCATTTCCCTTCCTCCCGCTTCAGCCCTGAGAGTTGTTGGAACTGGCAGAAGAGAATTTCTCTGCCTCTCCAATTGAGAGCAGTCAGGAGCTCTGTTATTGAAGGAAAGAGAAGAAAAGCATTTTCTGGGGATTTTTTTTTAAGTTGGAGCTTTAATGACGATTTAATAAAAGGACACCTTTCCCAGTCTACTGGGTCAATTAATACAGAGGGAGCCACTGCACCCTCCAAGTAAGTGGCCTCCTAGTCCTGCTGCCGCTGCAGCGACACCTCCAACTGCAGTGTCATCTGCAAGGCCCAGGGCTCTGCATGTTCAGCAGCGGTGCCCAAGGCCAGGCAGGGATTTTGTGGCCAGCCTGCCTTCCTTTTGTGGGCTCCAAAGTCTGGAATAAGTCCTACCAAATTAAACTGAGACTCCTCAACTTTGAAAAGGCTTTAAAACCTGTGACTGTCCTCCCCAGACTTGCCCCAACGACTGGTGCATATAATCACTCTACAATTCCAAACTGCAAGTTAAGCAAATAGAGATATATATCAGACTCAAAAAAGTATTGTCACAACTGTGACAGTGACTTCACAGTGTTGGTGTTAGGGCTTCTCAGAAAATAATTTTAACTAGAAGAAGGCCAGCCTTATTTATAAGCATCACCCTAAAGTGGAGGCCTGAAGCATTCCAAGAACATTCAGAGGTTTTTATTTTGTTTTGTTGCATCTTACTATTTATTTATCTGTTTATTTAAAGGAGCTAGGGATATGCATTTTATCCGGTATCCTTCCGTGCCCTTTTCAGGCAGTGATCGGCCAGGTCCCCCTGACACTTGGTTAAACCTCAGGACTTAGATCATTTCCTACAACACTAATTTGAGCGAAATCTGGATTCAGAGAGTGGGTTTACACGCCCAGCTCGAATGTCTAATGTATCAAATCCTCGTTAACGAACGGCCCGTTCCGTGGCCGTGTCAGCCAAAGGTCAGCCCCGTGCAACAGGGCAGAGTGGTTCAAAAGCCCTCTTCCAGCGCCCTGTCTCCCCCTCCCCCTCAAAATCCATCTTTCACATTTCAATAATAGAGCGCACAGGAGCGCCAAGGAGAAAAGCCATGGCGGTTTTTCTTTTTCTTTTTTTTTTTCACATTAGTGACATGTAAGCGACGCGTCCGAAGGCAATTGCTAAAAAATTGTTTATTTTTTTCCATTAGGGAGTGGTGTTAGTGGACAAGGTAATTGTCAAAATGTCCTCAAGAGACACGTATATTTGAGAAGCTGTGACGCATAGAAATATTAAAATAATAATGATAATTTCACAGAAACCATGGGTAAATTTTGCTGGCGACCTTAGTGATTAGAAACTCTTTAGGGGAAGAGGCAGTTCCCCTCCCACGCTAACCTTCTGTCCTAAAGACCCGCACAAGACTTATTTTTAAAAGATAGCGCTGCTGTCCACAGGGTCAAAGAGGATCCAGGAGAGCGGAGCCGGGCCCTTCTTGCTCCTGCTTCATCGTGGCGCCCCGCTACACGTCTGACTACCCTGGGGTCCTCAGCGTTCACTCACCGGGGCAGCAAAGGCCGAATTGGCATTGCTGCTCCAAATCCGCCCAACTTCTTGGCGCGCGCCTTAGGCCACGCGCGCGCGCAGTCGCGGGCCGCGTCCGCTGGGAAGGTGGCAGGGCGGGGTAGGGGAAGAACTCCACTTACCAGGTCTGGGGTCTAGATTTCGGACAGGGTTGGCAGCTGAGAAAGGCCGGGCAGAGAGAGTCAGTCATATCGGAGACAGGCAATTTGGGCAGAGGCAAGAGTGGGAAAGGAAAGCGTCTATGCGGGTTGGGGTCCCCTTGCCTTGGTCACCACGTCCCCCGCCGCTGCCTCCACTGACTAAGCTCGGCTTGGCCAGGGGAGGCCCCTGAGCCCGCCGCGCAGCCACCAGACAGAGCCTCCGGGTCTTCAGGGCTCTGATTCAGACCCGGGGACGCCGGGGGGCGGGGAAGGGGCGTCCCCACTCTCCAGCCCGGGAGAGGACGACTGCCTTGCCGGCTTCGAGGCTGGCGGCCAAGCTGAGCAGCCGGGCCAGTCCTCTGCGCCCCGCCGGTGGCTTGCAGACCCCAACCCGCTCCCGCCTCCGCCCCTCCCTTTCCTCAAGCCCCTCGCCTAATGAAAAGGGTTCTTTGGGCCTTGGCCTTTTGGAAAAGACGCGGGAACCCACGCTGGGTTTGAGCTCTCCGCTCCGAGAAGGCCCCACACAGGTCTTCATGATTAGCTTGGAGTCCGGAGACTCTAGATTGTTCCCCCGCACACATATCCAAACACAGAAAGATCCCAATCACGAAGGTGGCAATTCTGGAGTGACCCCTGTGGCGAGGATCCAGGAATTCCGCGACCCTGACCAGTCACTGGCTTCAGATCGGAGAACTCGAACCCTCGTGTCCCAACCACTTTGCTCATAATCACTGGGAATTGGAGGTGAATGGCTTGTGCCAGGCCTCGGCGGACCTGGCGCTGGGCGGTGATAGGCAAGGAGCGGTGAAGCAGGCAAAGGAGCTCTGGGCAACCGCTCTTTCAGGTCATCCCCCCCGCATTATTGCAGCCCCGAGACTGGTTGGACTAGACTGGACTTGAGCTCAGAGGCTGTCTAGGAAGAATGGCCTTATCCCGGCAGAATTGTTACCAAAACCTTTCCCTGGGTCCTCAAATTCAAAGCTGAAATCTTGGCGAATGCTGATGAATGGATACTACGGCTTCAGGATTCCAGGTCTGGCACAGGTTGAGTTGGCCCTGGGTTAGACTGTAATGCGAACTGGGCAGTGACCCAGGCCTCTCCTGTTGGCAGTGAGGGAAGTAGGTTCTATCTATTTGATTCAAAGTGAAATTCAGAGTAAGATTGGGACCTGTTGGTTGTCATTCCTACTACCAGGGGACCCAGTATTTTGACTAAAACATCCAGGATCCTTAACTTGGTGGTCATTGATGAGAGCATAGGATGACCCAGAGAACCCTGCACTCCCTTTCCCCTTGTTTACAAATGTTGACCACTCCACCAGGCAGGTTATGTGCTGGTTCTGAAAACAACACGCACACTGACTACAAAACACCATTCAATGTGCAGAACTCCAGGGTCACCAGGAGAGGAAGACAAAAATCCAGCACCTGAACTCCAGAGAGGGATCTGTGCAAGGGAAGCGGGTAGGCTCTAGGAAAAGGTCCCACTGCTGCGCCCCTGTCGCTTCGGGCTTTGGCTTTGCATAGGGGTCAGGTGAGTCCAGGGCACATCTTCTCTAAGGCACAGCAGTAGGAGAAAAGCTAGGGTGCCAGCTCCCAGCTTGGGAGGGAACAGGAGGAGGTAGGCTCCCGAGTGGACCTGGTGTAAACCGGGAACCCAGTCTTCCTGAGCACAGAAGTGTGGCCCGCTGCGACTCAAGCACCGGGTAGCCGCGGACCCTTGCGGAAAGGGAGACCCTGCTGAGCTCGCTCCGCTCGCAATTCCGATGGCGGCGGCCGTAGGTTGCTGGAGCCTCTCCTGGCATTGTGAACTCACTTAAACCAGCGCGGTTTGAAAACAAACACGTGCAGCTTCCCTGCCGCACTATTTTGGGAGCCAGGCCAGAGACTTTCACAGGCCAGAGCTCCGCGCGCTTCCCTCCCCAGCCCGCAAGGGCGGGGGCGCCTTATGCATATTCATCAGCACGTGGAACCGCGGGCCAGGAGCTGCGCATGCGCACTGCCAGTCCAGCCCGTCTCGCCGGGCCGGAGCCCTCCGCGGCGATTTGGAAAGCGCCCCGCGGGGTTGCGGGTGGACACCGCAGGCTCTGTAACCGCTGGCTGCCGGGCCTTCCGTGGAAGTGCTGGGCGGGGAGACATGCTGTGTTTCCCTCTCCACTCACTCCCCAAGGCCTGCGTTTCTATACTTTTAAGAAATTCTCCAGGACAAACATTTCTTTAATAACACCCCACTCCACCCCTATTCTTTCTCCTGGTTCCATCTTCCTCCCTAATTTTAGTTTTCTTTACCAGAGGCTAAGATGGACAGAAAAAATAATTAAAAGAATGGCAATATGAGCTCTCATCCTGTTTCCCTGCTGCCTGTAACTAAATGGAAATTGTTACACAATAGAGATGAAATGACAATTTTAAAGTTTGCTACGGTGGAACGCCTTAGAACTAGTTTGAGTGTTTACAGTGTGTTTAGACCCATGTGTGTGCTGTAGGTGGAGGTAACACTGCACCTTTCTCAGCCTCTGTTCTCCTGCATATGCTTACGGAAATGCCCCACAAGCCTTAGAGGCAGCCAGAATATTGTGTACAATTGACAGTCATAAGTCGGTGACATCATCACTGCCAAGCGTATTTTCCATGTTAGCTAAATATGATTTCTTAATCTTAAAAAAACTCACCTCTAGTGTTTAGCATCATTTGGAAACTTCATATTGTTCTATCAGCCAGTTCTCAAGTGTAAATCAACCTTAGAAACTGTTGTACTGATTCCAGCTTGTGGGGTAAAAATAGCCCTTCCTTTGGCCCGATGAGCTTCCTCTTCCTAAGGAAGAGACTCTGGAGCCAGCAGCCTTGCATAGATTTAGAGGAGAACACTGTTCATGTTTTGTACCTATTACACCATCATATTTGCAATATATGTCAAGAAGAAGGCCTGAATGTAATATGTTATTAACATTTTTTATTTCTTATTCTAATGTAGCAAAAATCATTTCAAAAAATAAGTTGTTGTATGGTTACCCCCATAAAATCTTCACTTTTCTTGTTTAAATAAATGGATATATATTACAGAGATGAATGGAGTGATTAAAAAGCTAAAAGACAAGGCCTTTCGTGGCTTGAGTGGCATAGATAGGATCAATCTTTCCATGGCCACCCTATTTTCAAGAATTCTGAAACCAAAGTGAGTGATATCAACTGTGACTATCTGAAAGCAACACTTTTCCCCCCTAATATGAACATATAGTTTGGAGAACTATGTTTATTGTTGGAAGGAGGTGAGAATTCTTTACTTATTAGACAGGATGAGCAATTAGTATCTTAAGCTGGAGAAAGGAAATGCAAGTTGAAAGTTTATAAAATCAGATGTCTTCATATCTAGTCCACAGTGGGTTCAGGGCACAGCTCAGTGTCTTCATTTTGAGTGTGCAAACCATGTGCAGTCACTTCTCAGAACACTTAAACTGAACCCACTCTTGAAGCCCTAGGACCTTTTCCAAGTCACTTCCTGGAAAGCTGTATGCTCAGGTACCAACTCCACCAGTACTGACTCACAGAGGCTCCAGGACATTGATTACACCTTGGCCTCAAAAAAGGAAATTCTGCAAGGTTTTAGAGCTGGGTGAGTTATTTGGGGGTGTAGTTTTGTTGCCAACACTTTAAAAGTTCTGAGAAAACTTCACAATCAACAAATAAAAACATCTAAATGCCAAGCCCATCAATGAAGAAGGTTAGTGCTATTTTCATTGTCAGCTAAAGCACAAAAAAAAAAAAATGATAAGCAGATGGGGCAATTGAAAGGTTACATCTTTCTTTTGGAGGTGGTTTGCTTCTTAAAGGTTAACTTGAATGCTTGACTTTAAAAAATCAAAATCATCAGCTGCAAATGCTTAAAGCAGTTGGGGGTAGCTTTTGAAGAAGAAAACAAAGGATCTGAAATGTTTGAAAATTACTTAGACCCCACATAAATGGTCCTTGTATATTTATATGCTTGCTCTATAAATGTACACACACATACCACAACTCATTTCTCTTCATTTCTCAAATATGATTGCTTGTACTCAGGCATTTTCTGTTGACACAAAATAACATTTTAATAACTTGTTAGCTGTTCTAATCATTTGATAGTAACCAGAATACAATGCAGTCACAATATGAACAAGTACAGCCTTCCGCCTAAATCAAAATCCACAGCTACACACAGAAACCAGCCATTTGCAGCATCTTCAGCTCCTGCTAAATAGAGTCTAACAATATATTTCGCTGTTCACATTCATGTATTTCAAAACCTAATAGCCCATGAAGAAAAGTATGAAGAATACATCTCAAGAAGCAGACATTAAAGGTACCAGAAAAATAATAGACTACATTTAAGTTTGAAGCATTATTTTAGGCAACTCACATCATTAATGACTTTTTCTTTATGGTGGGTGTTGGAAGAGACTGCAGAAGGGGGTTTGCCATATATGTTGATCTCTCTTATAAAAGTGCTTTTACTATGAGATTTTTCATAAACACATACAGAGGACTCCTCAAATGATTATTTTTTTTAAAAAAATTATGACCTTCAAAGTCTAAATAAATATTTGAAATATGGAGTAGTTTTAAAAGAAACATTTACCTCTAAAATTTATCTTTAAAATATTCTATATAAATCATTGTAGTGCTATATTCCATCATTAGATGACACTATAATATTAAAGTAAGAGGCAAGAGGTAAATAACAAATGATGAGACATTTAAAATCTTAAATCTGAGGTAAACAGCATTTAGGAATGGTCAAAACAAAGTTAAACTCATCATTTAATATCTTCTTAAGTACACTAGCAAAATTATCAAAGTACAGTTACTATGATTATATAGTACCATTGTCATATCAGGTTCCCAGACAACTTTAATGAAAAAGGGAAAGATTATTAATTGAGCTGTTATCTTTCCTAGAGAGATGAGCTATCTTTATTCCTTTCTATTTTTAATGGCTGGGCTCCATGTCTGGAGTCACTTTAAATACTATTCTGTTAATCAATTTCATCCCTCCAAAGCTGTATGGGGCTAGCTTTTGGTCTCACAGATTTTTAGAGCTAGCAGCAATTTGGGCATAGGTGTTCCACTTTCTTAAATCTTTCCAAATTTTGCAAGGAAAGGCCAATATTACTGCAATAATCAGAATAGCTATTTTTAAAAAGTAGATATTATAAAGACCACAAAACCCAGTTTTCTATGTGTTACTTGAAGAACAGTGAATCCCTTCCTCAGCAAATAAAACTTAGTTGCGTAAAAGTGACAAATAGAAATAGCAAAAGATGGAAGGAACAAGTCAATAAAGTATTTTTAAAGAGATTCCAATGTTTTATTTTGTAATTGGTCAATGGTATGGTCTTAAAAATTAATACCAATTTTAAACAAACATAAGGATCTCAATGGGCTTTCATACTTGGCCTGTGACTTCCTGAACACAGTAGATTAAAGAATCAGATCCTCCTTCCTCCTTGCCCATAGCTAGGTCAGTTTTTCCTGCTCGATCTAACACATCCACACCCTTGCAGCTATAGCCAAGGGCTGGTTATGTGATCTCGGTCTACGTGGTCTGCCTAATGGGGCGATCATGCAAGCTACAAGCAGAGACAAAGAAGCTTGCGTTCCTACCAGTGAAGCTAACTTCATGGAAGCAGCATAGCTTGCAAATCTATCAAACTAAACTGCAAGAAAGACAATCTGATTTAGAGAAAAGGCGTTCTGCTACAGTCATTAAGCACAAGTAATTTAGATTTTTTTATATCGTCTCCTCATTTACAAATTTACTGTATCAACGCCAGCCAATGGAACGAATTTCTTAAGTAAATGAGAAATAAATAAAAAGAGATAGAAAGATAATCAAATTACATAAAATAATTCTCCTCCCTAGATGTATTTTTGAGAGAACTAATAACAGTGGCAAAATTATAGGAATAATAACATCATAGGAAGTAATTAATTTAAATTAGCATCACGTTTGAAAAAATATCAGTGAAACGCTTTATGGACATTTAGTTTTGTACAAAAAAAGGAGGCCTGGAAAATCATGCATCGAATTCTGAAAATTAGTTATGGCCATAAATGGTTTAATTGAAGACAGCAATTTAAAATATGGTATTGTAAATCTGCAACTCCGTTTCAGACCGGGTGATTTAATTTTGGGGGACGGTGGAACCCTCAGCTGCAAGTTCATTTGCCAGGCTGTAGAGTGAGCCCCTGAGCTTCTCACAGTTCGCCTACATTAATATTGATGTCGCCTGTGCAATCTATTTCTGTTATTTTTATGGCTGTTATTCTACGTCTGCAAAGGTCATTTAAATTATACTGCGGCCGAAAATTTGTTTCATAAATTTTGATATAAATACTAATTACACACTTTCGGAGAGCCAGCAGGGTAGCGTTCATTTATCACGTTTATACGACCTGCAATGACAGAAAGGGAAGGCAAGAGACTAGAGAGCTTTTCCAGAAACCCACCAAGACTGGCAGAAGAGGCAGCAGGTTGCTGGGGGTGGGGTGGTGGGTGTGAAGAATAAACTCCTACCACAATCACTGAGATTTAAGAATCTTTAATAAGGTACGAAAGGTTACCAAACAGTTCTGGAAACTAAAGTGTACATACGAGTTTTTCTAGCCATAAATATTGAATAGCTGTAACATGGATAAACCGGCCCTTTACATGCGGATAAATATGGAAACTAGGAATTATATACATTATGTGGTTGTATCTTTTGCCAAAAGCAATGGACAGTTATAGTTTATATCTTTTTTAATATCACTTTACATAAACAAATGGAACAGTTTGACACGCAGATCCAGGCTCGTACTATACGAATTCTTGACAGGACGCGAAACATCTTACTGCACTAAAGTACTTAAGACTTTGGGACGAAATGTTTGCACTTTATACAAAAAAAGCACATTAATACCAATAATATTCCGTTAGGTCGACGTGGAGACTGTAATCGTACAAAGTAATTCACATTTTGGTACACGTTTACTAGAACATTCTTGCCATTCAGTACAA